>ML663566.1:33394852-33550721 GCA_007570785.1 Antilocapra americana
CCTGCCCTCAATCTTTCCCAGCATCTTTTCCAAGGAGTCAATTCTTCGAATCAGGTGGCCAAAGTATTGGAGTTTCAGCTTCAGCCTCAGTCCTTTCAATGAATAGTCAGGGCTGATTTCCTTTAGGATGGACTGGTTGGATCTCCTTGCAGTCCAAGGGACTCTCAAGAGTCTTCTTCAACACCACACTTCAAAAGCATCAGTTCTTCGGTGCTCAGCTTTCTTTATGGTCCAACTCTTACATCCATACATGACTATAGCTTTGACTAGATGGAAATTTGTTGGCAAAGTAATGTCTCTGCTTTCTAATATGCCGCCTAGATTGGTCATAACTTTTCTTCTTAGCACTAGGGGAAGACAAACCCCAGTGCCTGCAGTTCCTGAAGACACCCCCCACCACCAGCATAGGCATGTAACCCAGGCACCCACCTCCACCTGCCCCAATCAATGCTACAAAGGCCAGCAGCCCCCCTGCTGACAGATATAAGGAGCAGGAAGGACAGAAAACAACGTGCCTCTACCCTCCAGCGGCTCTGTGGTTAGGGTGGGTGGCAGCTGCCCCCAGGCAGGAGAAGGTCCCGCCCCTGGGTTAACCTCTTTAAGATGTTCTGCACACACATCAGTGATGCATAGCTGCTGATATCAGTCATCGCCGGCGGAAGCCTACGGTGAAGCCTGGCCCTCACCCCGTGATAAAAGGACTATTTCTAGAGAGTGGCACAGAGGAGGTAATCCACCTGCCCGGTTTGCGGCCTGACCCATACACACAATCACATAAAATGCTATAAACCTGTGTGCGCTCTCGAGAATGAGCTCTAGAACTGACAGCCTGCCTTCAGAGGGTGAGCTGCCCCGACCACAGTTCTCACGCTCCAGGGCTCACAGGACGCTCGGAGAAGGGCCAGCGGCCTTGTTGGCGCGGCGCTGGGGTTTGCGGGCCTCCAGCATCTCTGCGGATCTAAGGCGACCCACCCGGCGCCTCCTCGGGCAGCTGGAAACTGGAGCGGCAGCGCCCCCTGCCGGCGCGTGGACGCAATAGCTAGGATGCTTCCGGAGCAGAGCCAACCAAAGACGAGGTCCAGGCGTGGGGAATGACCTCGCACAGGCTACGGGGCAGCCCTGCTCCCACGGGAACCTGGCGCTCATCTGAAATGACCGGGTACGGGCTCCGTCCTTCCTTCCTCCCCTCCCCGACCTCCCCAAAGGGGGCTTCAGGAGCCAGCAAAGGATGTAGCGGGGTCCCCCTCGTGTTCTGAACCGTTGGCCTGACCCCCAGCCCTGCAGAGTCCTTGCTTCCTTTGCGGCAGCCCTCAGTTAACTGGATGCCGGATAACTGGATGTCACATTAGTATTACAAGCATCTCTATTATATTCGAATTGTGGTGCTGGCGAAGACTTATCTTTAAAGTCCCTCGGACCGCAAGATCAAACCAGTCCATCCTAAAGAAAAGCAACCCTGAATACTCATTGGAAGGACTGATGCTGAAACTGAAATTCCAATACTTTGGCCACCGGATTTGAAGAACTGACTCACTGGAAAAGACCCCGATGATGGGAAAGACTGAAGACAGGAAGGGAAGGGGACGACAGAGGATGAGATGGTTGGATGGCATCACCAATTCGAAGGACATGAGTTTGAGCAAGCTCCAGGAGATGGTGATGGAAGGGAAGCCTGGTGTGCTGCAGTCCATGGGGTTGCAAAGAGTCAGAGACAACTGAATGACTGAACAACAACAACTATTATACTGAGCTCACCTCACATTATGAGCATCTCAGTTACTACTAAAAGGTTAGAACAAGTTGTCAGAGCTCCTTGGCATCTGGTTATTCTCACGGCAGGGCCCCAGAAGTCCGGAAGAAAATTCTGAAAGACAGCAAAGAATCTAGTCCGATTCCTGACTTGACTCGGATTTTCCCTTCTTCCCAGGCCCACCCACTATGTCTTTCTAGGTCCTGTGTTCACTTGAGCTCTCTGCCAGAGTTAAATGTATGTCTGCCCTGTCTTTTCAATTAAAAATAAAGTTAACATTTGAACTTGTCACATTAAAACACATTTCTCAACTTTCTTTACATTCTATCCTAAGTATAAAAAAATAACAACAACAACAACAAAAACCCACCCAATAAATGCCCTCCTCCAGAGCTGTTAAGGGACTTCCCTGGTGGTCCAGTGGCTAAGACTCTACCCTCTCAGTGCAGAGGGTTCCCTAGTTGGGGAACTAGATTCCACATGCATGCTGCAACTAACAGTCTGGTGTGCTGCGATGAAGGTCCTTCAAGCTGTGCAACTAAGACTAGGCAGAGTGAAAAAAAATTTCTTTTTAAAAAAAGAGCTGTTAATATATACATTTGGTATTAATGTGCCTTTGGTATTAAGGTACCAAATGTGCCTTCCTGGAGAGCAATGATCCTGAGTACATTTCTCAACAGACCCCCTAAGATGTAGCTTTGACTGCCCCCCATCACGTCTTCCTGCCATAGTCAGAGACCCAGAAGCTACCTGTGGCCACCCCCTTCCCCAGAAGGGAAGTTCTCCCCCTCTGGCTTCATTCAATGGTTTCCACCTCACTCTAGGATTTCATCTATTTGCTATTTGCGTAGCTCAGCCTTCAAGGCTTTGCCTCTCTGCCTTTTGTCTGTTCTCCTCACTCCTGATGACGCAGCCACACAGCCTCTCCCGGAATTTATGACACCTCCTGTCTCAGTCTTTGTCCAACATTTCCCACCTGGGCTATTCTTATTTCTCCCTCAGGCTGAGCTTGCATGCCCTGGCGGTGAGGTCTCAACCTAAATTACTCTCATGTGTCATGTGACACACAACCGTTTGTGTTTTTATTGGTTTTCAGCTCAGGCTCCTTCCTTGGGTCGTAAGTTTCAGGAGAGTCAAGAAAACATCTGTCTTGTTCACTGACATATACCCCCAGCGCAAAGCCCAGGGCCCAGCTGGGATAGGAGAATGGCTCAGGTGAATACACGAGTGGGTTTGGGGAGTTTGATATTGTTACCACTGAGAGGTTTAGTGATTTCCTGCTGCTGCACATCTGGGCTGGTGGAGCTCATGGTAAAGAACCTGCCTGCAGGAGATGCAGGTTCGATCCCTGGGGAAGAGATGCAGGTTTAATCCCTGGGGAAGAGATGCAGGTTCGATTCCTGGGGAAGATCCCTTGGAGGAGGGCATGGCAGCTCACTCCAGTGTTCTTGCCTGGAGAATCCCATGGACAGAGAAGTCATAAAAAGTCAGACACGGCTGAAGTGACTTAGCACACATGCACACACATCCAGCAGGAAGACGTGTGATCTAGGTGAGGGCATCCCCTGGAAAATTGAAGGGCGGTGGGGAGGGGGCAGGGGAGCAGGCAGGTGAGAAGATTCTAGAGGGGTCATTCTCAGATGCAGATCCGCCCTCGAGCAGAGCTGTGTAAGAATACACGAAAAGCACATTCAATGCTTACACTTAACTGCAGGACGTATTTTTGTTTCTATCGTTCTGAGTGCGCAAGGGTCTCTCCTACAAGCACCCCTCTGTCTGGGGGAGGAGAGCAGACAATACAAGACTGGGGCTGGTGCAGCGAGATTTCCCGGGAGGGGGAGGGAAGAGGGAGGGGGGTTCCGGAGGGGAAGCATATGTAAACCCATGGTGATATCATGACAATGTATGGCAAAAACAATTTAAAAAAATAAATAAATAAAATAAAAAAAGACTTCTCTTCTGAGAGCAGATTTGTGGGTTTGAAGGAAGCTCGCGGGTTTAATAGGCGACTGAGACACTGCTCGAGGCCTCTCAGTTCCCTGAGGACAGCGAGCGCCAGGCTGCGGAGCGCAGGAACGTTGAGTCGTGGGGACCCAGCAGGTGGAAAGCTGCCCCGGGCCCGGCCAGGCGGGCGCGCCCCGGGAGCGCACGGCAGAGGGCGCCCGAGAGCCGGGCCAGGCGCGCTCGGCAGGTGCGCCTGCGCCACCAGGTGAGCCGACCAGCGCGCGCGCCGCGAGCGCGCCAGGGACCCGCCCCTCTCCCCGCCCTCCTGTGCCCGGCCCGGATCTCCCTGTGCCACTGTGTGAGAATGAGCTAAGAGACCCTCCGGCTATCCGAAAAACACCTGCTGGCCATTGTTACTATTATTCCGGTGTGTAGGTGACAGCTGATCTTAAGAAAGACGCCAAGGGCCTTTGGGATGAGGGCAGGCCTGCGGGATGTGTTTGGGGAGCTGGTTTTTGTTTGTGGAGTGTGCTGTTTTCATGGGTAGTGGGTTTTGCTTGCTGATTTTTTTTTTTTTTAATGTATAGGTTAAAATTTGTCATTCTGGAAAAGTGCTTTTCCCCCAGGGTGCCTTGAGACATCTCTGGCGATTTCCCTTCTCAAATGACTGATGGGAAAAGGACAATGGGAACAGGTCGAATAAGAGAGAAACTTCCCAAGGGACTGTTTATCAACCTTTGATTCCCCCCTTGCCCCCACTCCCATACACCTGCTACTAGAAATGAGATTCATTAAGTCAAAAAGGAAAGTCAGAGCTGGAAGCCAGTGTTGAAATTAAACCACCTTCCCATTGTTAGGTAAATGGAACAGGAGGCCCAGAGGGGATAAAGGACTTGTCCAAGGTCACAGCACCCTTGAGCATGGTGGGACTGAAGCTTTCATGGTGTGTGTGAAGTTTTCATTCTACATTGTATATAACACGATCATTGCAGGAAAGTGAAATAATTTTAACATCCTAGAATCCTGTCTCTTCGAGATGGTAGATGTCAGTATTTCTGCTGTATAATTTTCCATAATTTTAAACTTGTATCAATCAGTTCAGTTGCTCAGTGGTGTCTGACTTTTTGAGACCCCATGGACAACAGCACACCAGACTTCCCTGGCCATCACCAACTCACAGAGCTTACTCAAACTCATGTCCATCAAGTCAGTGATGCCATCCAACCATCTCATTCTCTGTCATCCCCTTCTCCTCCTGCCTTCAATCTTTCCTAGCATCAGGGTCTTTCCTAATGAGTCACCTCTTCACAACAGGTGGCCAAAGTATTGGAGCTTCGGCTTCAGCACCAGTCCTTCCAATGAATACTCAGGACTGATTTCCTTTAGGATATACTGGTTTGATCTCCTTGCAGTCCAAGGGACTCTTCAAGAACCTTCTCCAACACAATTTGAAAGTATCAGTTCTTCAGCACTCAGCTTTCTTTATGGTCCAACTCTCACATCCATACATGATTACTGGAAAAACCATAGCTTTGACTAGACAGACCTTTGTTGGCAAAGTAATGTCTCTGCTTTTTAATATGCTGTCTAGGTTGGTCATAGGTTTCCTTCCAAGGAGCAAGCGTCTTTTAATTTTATGGCTGCACTTACCATCTGCAGTGATTTTGAAGCCAAAAAAAAAATAATAAAGTCTTTGTTTCCATTGTTTCCCCATCTATTTGCCATGAAGTGATGGGACCAGATGCCATGATCTTAGTTTTTTGAATGTTGAGTTTTAAGCCAACTTTTTCACTCTGCTCTTTCACTTTCATCAAGAGGCTCTTTAGTTCTTCACTTTCTGCCATAAGGGTGGTGTCATCTGCATATCCGAGGTTACTGATATTTGTCTTGGCAATCTTGATTCTAGTTTATGCTTCATCCAGTCTGGCATATTGCATGATGTACTCTGCATGTAAGTTAAATAAGCAGGGTGACAATATACAGCCTTGACATACTCCTTTCCCAATTTGGAAGTCTGTTGTTCCATGTCCAGTTCTAACTGCTGCTTCTTGACCTGCATACAAATTTCTCAGGAGGCAGGTCAGGTGATCTGGTATTTCATCTCTTTCAGAATTTTCCAGTTTGTCGTGATCCACACAGTCAACAGCTTTGGCATGGTCAATAAAACAGGAGTAGATGCCTTCTGGAACTCTCTTGCTTTATCTATGATCCAACGGATGTCAATAGTTTTGTCAAAACTTCTATCAGTTTCCCAAAACCGTGTCAGCCAATTCACATTGCTTTGTGACCATGTTGTGTGTGTGTGTGTGTCAGTGTATCTACAACACTGCCCCGTGTCAGTTAGGGAACAGCTACATCATAATTTCTAACAGATGCCTGACCATTCCATTGAATGGATATATCTTCATTACTTTAATCAAACCCTTACTGCAAGACATTAGATTTTTCAAATGTCAAACTCATAAATGACACTGTACCAAACATTTCTATTCATATATATTTTTTTTGCACATTGGTGTTTACTCACTGACCAATGTGACTTTTGGGAGGAGCACAGTACACAAGTCGCAATCTTTCCAAGCCCCAATGTCCCCCATCTTTAAGTGGAAGGAACCAGTACTGATTTCCTAGGGGTGCTGGGAGAATTAAATGAGATCACAGATGAAAAGTAATTAGTGCTGTGCATACAGCAAGTCCTGTGAGAGTTGGACCATAAAGAAGGCTGAGCGCCAAAGAATTGATGCTTTCATATTGTGCTGGAGAAGACTCTTGAGAGCCCCTTGGACTACAAAGAGATCAAATCAGTCAATCCTAAAGGAAATCAGTCTTGAATATTCATTGGATGGACTGATGTTGAAGCTGAAGCTCCAATACTCTGGCCACCTGATGTGAATGAAGAGCCAAGTCACTGGAAAAGACCTTGATGCTGAGAAAGATTGAAGGCAGGAAAAGAGGGGGACAGATGATGAGATGGTTGGATGGCATCACTGACTCAATGAACATGATTTGAGCAAACTCCAGGAGATAGTGAAGGTCAGGAAAGCCTGGTGTGCTATAATCCATGAGGTCACAAAGAGTCAGATATGACTTAGCGACTGAACAACAACACAGCAAGTCCTAAATAAATATTGACTATTATAATGTGCGTGCTACAATACGATTATTGTTACCACAAGCCCTGAAGGAAGGCTGGCTCCTCAGAGTAACCCACATGGTTTTCGCTTACTCTTTGAACAAGAAGAGCTCCTGGAATTTTGTGAAGATGTTTTAGGTTTGAAACTTTAGTCGCTAGAAGATATTTCCATGTTTTTCTAATTAAATTGAGTCATTGACTATGTCCTGGTTCCACCATTTAATGCCAGTCAAAAAAGAGAAAAGCACCTGGTTCCACATATTTCCTTGAAGGTTCTTAAGTAATTTCAATGGCCCGAGTCCTTTGTGATTCATAAAGCCGTTCTCCAGTCCTCTCCTCTTT
Source organism: Antilocapra americana (assembly GCA_007570785.1). NCBI lineage: Eukaryota > Metazoa > Chordata > Mammalia > Artiodactyla > Antilocapridae > Antilocapra > Antilocapra americana. The sequence goes on from ML663566.1 coordinate 33,402,022, forward strand.
GGAAAAGCTGACAGCGTAGCCTCTAGGTCCCAGTGCTCTCAAACTAGTCTCTGCTTCTTTTTTCCTTCATATTTAGGAGCCTCCACTCCAGTTCTCTTGCCTGGAGAATCCCACGGACAGAGGAGCCTGGCACGCTGCTGTCCATGGGGTCGAAAGAGTCGGACACAACTGAGCGACTAAACCACCACTACCACTATTTCACAGTTCTGACAGGTGAGAGCGGGGACACGGAAGCAGAAGCTGTTTTCTCCAAACCTTTGGTGTTAATCCGAGAGGATCCACAGGTCACAATGGACGGATTTCAGGTTCATACTCTCATCTGAAGCTTTGGAACCCAATGTCCAGTTCTCGTACAAGTAACCCAACATATGTGGCATCCATATTTCTCCAAGGGCTGTCAAAACAGGGAACCTCGACCTTCTTTGAAAAGCTGGATGGAAGGTTCAGTGATAGAGGATCTATTGTGGAGGTCAGAAGTCAGTGACTAAAGTCCAAAGTGCCCAGAGCTTTCCAAACTGCTATGAATGCCAGTTTCTCCACACCTCCTGCACCCTCCTCCTCTGCTCCACGGAACACGGGAGTCAGGACACCCCGAAGATAGTTGGGGTGGGGGTGGCTGGTACACAGGTCCTGCCTGGCCACGGAGGTCAGAGCACCAAGCCCTGGGGGCTCCTGGCCTGTAACAGATGGACAGAATGTCTCTCAAGTGCCTTCCGCCATGGTGTGTGTCCTTCCTTTCAGTGGTGACCAGTGTCATTGTATTATAATGTCTCAGGCCTGATGCGGTGGCATTCTGTCTCAGCTGTTTCCCAAGATTCCTTCTCCCTCAGGTTCTGAATCAGGGTTGGACATAAGGAAAACGTGTGCCAGACTGGGAGGTGGAGGTGAAGCTCACCACGATGTCCTGGAGCTTGGCCGGGGACCTGGAGTCATTGCCACCTGCCCACAGTGGCAGCACGCATGCAGCTGTGGGCAGCACCGGGGCCTAAAGTTGCCCCAGCTCCCACCAGGTCTCCTTCCAGAATGTTCCCCGGGTTGGGCCAAGGGTGCATATAGCTTCAGGCCTGTAGGCACCAGCTCCCATCTGACCGAGGCAGTGAGACACAGATGCAGTGCCCAGCTTGTCCCCATGGGTTCCAGTTAATCCCTGTGGGGTCGAGTTTGTCCCTGTTCTCACTTGCTTCACATCCAGCTGTTCATCCCCACTAACCAGTGTCAACGGTGACTTCAGGCCACCAGCAAAGACAGAGGTCTCAGCGTCACCAGCTCCCACCACTGATTCCTATAGTAAATCCTCTACTCCTTTTAGCCCTGCTTTTCTGCTTTTGGGAAACAGAAGTTTGTAACCACAGGAAACAAAGCCAGCATCTCAAAGAGGTACCTGCACCTCCATGTTCATTGCAGCACGATTCTCAATAGCCAAGATACGGAAACAACCCAAGTGTCTGCTGACAGATGAGTGGATAAAGAAGATGTGCTGTGTATGTATGGTGGAATATTACTTGACCATAAACAAGAATGAAATTCTGCCATTTGCAGCAACATGGATGAACCTGGAGGACATTATGCCAAATGAAATAAGCCAGACAGAGAAAGATGAATACTCTACCATGTCACTCATATATAGGACCTAAAAAGGTCAAACTCATAGAACCAGAGAGTAAAAACAGTGGTAGCAGGGGCTGGGGAGGTGGGGGGGATGGGGAGATGTTGGTTAAGGGCACAAACTTTCAGTTGTAAGATGAATAATTTCTGGGGATATAACATATAGCCTGGTGACTATAGCTAATAGTACTATCTAATATGCCTGAACGGGCTTCCCAGGTGGCCCTAGTGGTAAGGAATCCGCCTGCCAATGCAGGAGACACAGGAGACATGGGTTCAATCCCTGGGTCAGGAAATCCCCCGAAGGAGCAAATGGCAATCCACTACAGTATTCTTGCCTGGAAAATTCCATGGACAGAGGAGCCTGCCAGGCTGCAGTCCATGGGTTGCAAAGAGTCCCCACAACTAAGGGACTGAGCACATGCTCATATGCTTGAAACCTGCTAAGAGGGTGGACCTTAAATGTTCTCGCCATGCACACACGCAGAGGTAACTACGTGAGACGTCGATTAGCTTGACCATGGTGCTCACTTCAGAAAGTACACATACATAAAATCATCGCGCTGTGCACCGTAAACATATACATTTTCTTTGTCAGTTATGCCTCAATAAATCCGGAAATGTTTTTATTTTTTTTAAAAAACTGCAGCAAATGTGTCTTTCTGGTGGGAGATGTTGACAGTGGGGGAGGCTACATACATGTGTAGGGGTGAGGAATGTATGGAAAATTTCTATATTTTCTGCTAATTTGCTGTGAACCTAAATATAAGGTCTATTTTTACAAAAAGAAAAGAAAAGCAAGAGAAGTTTCCTAGTGCCTCGAAAATGCAATGTGAGAGCTTTAATCTGGGTACAAGGGAAAGTGGACAGCACAGTCCTTGAAGCAGGAGTTCTGCCCTGCGCACTGCTGAATGGCCAGGAGGCAGCTCAGGTCAGCGACAGCAGGCAGATGAGGACCAAGTGACTCAGAGGGATGCACAGATTAACACACCCAAAGCACTGAGAACACCACCTGACACACAGTAGGGGCTCATTGCGCTTGCTATTATTATAATTCTGCATTTTAACCCAACAAATAGCACTTGAGCAATTAACCATCTACCCTCTGAGAGAATGATGATAAAAGGGCTTATTTGCCAAGAGAACCTCAAGAGAAAGCTGCAAGGCTGAATTCAAGCAATGCCTCCCTTGAGGGGCCCTTCCTCGCCCCAGGCTGAGTTTCCCATCCTTTCCTCTCTGCTACGTCTATTTTTTTCTTTATATCTTTTATTTCTCCAGGCCAGAATACTGGAGTGGGTAGCTGTTCCCTTCTCCAGCAAATCTTCCCAACCCGGGACTAGAACCAGGGTCTCCTGCACTGCAGGTGGATTCTTTACCAGCTGAACTACCAGGGAAGCCCATGTTTAAATAGATATAATTTATTTAATCTACTAAGTTTTTTAAATGAAGCAGTTTGTGTATCTTTAACTTAATTTTTATTTTATGTTCGAGTATAGTTTAATCCGGGCTTCCCAGGTGGCACTAGTGGTAAAGAATCCACCTCCCAATGCAGGAGATGCAAGAGATATGGGTTTGATCCCTGGGTTGGGAAGATCCCCTGGAGAAGGGAATAGCAACCCACTCCAGTATTCTCGCCTGGAGAATCCCATGGACAGGGGAGCCTGGCGGGCTACAGTCCATGGGTCACAAAGAGTCGGACACGACTGAGAGACTAAACGATAAACAAGGACTGCAAATGCCCCCTGACCGCCATCACTCAGGACGCTGGACCCGGGAAAGGGTGGGGCAGCAGTGGCCTCACTGCCTGTAGAGCGAATCCAAGAGCATTCCCGGGGCCCTGTGCCAAACTCCTGTCCTCCACGTCCATGCCAGTGTGTATGGAATGTAGCCTGGTGTGTGTTTGGCTGCGAGGGAGCAAGGAAAATAGGGTTTCGGCTTTGCAGGCTTTGAGACCAGAAAGGCACCCCTGGCAAGAGATGGACTGGTTGGTAAGTGCCACTGGACCCACCCAACAAAAACCCGGATAGGGTTTCTTATCCTCTAATGGACTAGGAACCTCAACAACTGGAAAGGGCCAAGCAGCCTTGAGAAACACTATTTATAGTAGGACTGAGCAAGACAAAGATTTTATTTTTTGACATTTCTTTGGCTGCACTGGGTCTTAGCTGCATCATGCTGGGTCTTCGGTCTTCACTGTGGCATGTGGGATCCACTTCAGTGACCAGGGATCAAACCTCAGCCCCCTGCATTGGGAACATGGAGTCTTAGCCACTGGACCACCAGAGATGTCCCAAGATTTTGTTTTAAATTTACTTTCAGATTCTCTTAGGTTTTGGTTAAGCTCTTGAATATTATCTGCCTCCCCCAACACTAAATGTGCCTCTTACAGACACTCCTGAAATCACAGCCTGATTGGGCAGGCATCTGAATGGTTTTTTAGGAAGGTTTTTATGTTTTAAATTTATTTTATTTTTATTTAATTATTTTCTAATTTTTAATTTATTTACTTTTTGATTGTGCTAGATCTTTGTTGCTGTGTGACGGCTTTCTCTAGTTGCGGCAAGCGGAGGTTCCTCTCTCGTTGTGCGTAGGCTTCTCATCGCGTGGCTTCTCTGCTTGCAGAGCACAGGCTCGAGGAGCATGGGCTTCAGCAGTTGCAGCGTGTGGGCTCAATCGCTGCGGTGCACAAGCTCAGTCACCCTGCAGCATGTGGGATCTTCCCAGACTAGAGATCAAACTCATGCCCTGTCCCCTGTATTGGCAGGTGGACCCCTACTGCACCATCACGGAAGTCCAGGAAGGCGCTCAAAGGTACACAAGAACCTAAAAAGGTTGATAAACACTGTGCTGAGGGCAGTGGGTTCACTTATGACACCCGGAGCCTGAGTGGAGGCAGGGACTGTATGGGCTGGTGGCCACCATGAAGACAGACACCCCCAGTGTGTGGTCCTGTGGGGGCCCCCAGCCCCCTCCAGTATCAGCTAAACTGGGGTGTGCATCGTGGTCACCTGCAGAGTTTGTTCACATACAGAATTCTGGTCCCCACTCTAACCCAGACCTACTGAGAGAAACCAGCTTGACCAGATATCCACTGATTTAGATACAGCACCAAATTTGGGGACCAAGGCACAGAGAACTCTGTGGTTTGTTTCTCCTAGGTCCTGGCTTCCTCTCCTGGTACACCCTGCCCCAGGCTGACTGCCATCCCAGTGACTCAGGACATTCACGGTACCTTCCAGGGACAAGTGAGCACTCATCAACCACTCAGTGACCCATGGGGCAGTGCCCAGCATGTGCACAGTCTCCTTATCAGAAAAAATGAAGGCTATCACTCATAGGAGGCACCAGGGAGGAATGACTCATGTCAGGAACCTTGAAATCTGCAGATAAAAGGCAGCACTGATTCCCCATTGGAACTGCATTCACAGAGACCACTCTCCTGGGAGGGCATGAGGTCCTTGCAGACCATTTGTGGGTGAAAACACCAGCCGCTCCCCAGCCAACACGGCCGAGCCCTCCACCGTCGAAGTCACCATCCCCACTGGATGTTAGTCACTCAGTCATGTCCGACTCTATGCGACCCCATGTACTTGGAATCCACCAGGCTCCTTTGTCCATGGGATTCTCCAGGCAAGAATACTGGAGTGGGTAGCCATGCTCTCCTCCAGGGGATCTTTCCGACCCAGGAACTGAACCCAGGTCACCATCCCTACACCACGCTGCAAAGACACACTGTTGCATGGGGACCACTGCAGCGCATTTCTTCCTGAGATTCACTCCAAATGTTTCTGCCTGGGATCAGCCCCAGCAGTGGGACCTACTCGTTGCATTGCATGTTGTCGTCATGTCCCTGTGGACCTTACACTCTCTTTATTGCACAAAACAGCAGTCAGCACTCCACGGGGTGAAGGGCACTGGATGACGCCCTCGCCAGGCGGCCAGATGTCGCCATGGGGCCAGTGGCTTTTATCCTGCGGCTCCTGAATTTCACGTATATCATATTTATCAGCGAGAAGGTTGTCAGTTTTATAAACGGAAACTAAACAACCATAAATCATTCTGCAGGAGGAAACTGTAGGGGGTGAGGGGTAGGTCTGCTTGTCAGCCTGCCAGCCAGTATGTTCATCCAGCAAGTGAGCAAATCTGCAGGGTGACGACCCCCGCCCTGACTGCTAGCCCGGCTGGTGCCCACCATTCTTTCTGCTAGGAGACACACTCTGGCAGACGGGGCAGAAGACATTCGCCAGCCCTGAAAGCCTCACTGGCTTATTTATAAGACGTTCTTATATTTCCCTGTTCTTTCCACAGCGTCAAGGTCACAGGATCAAAGTAACTAAACATATGTCTCAGAGTCTAAACATATACACAAGTATTACTGTTTGGTCTCCTACTTTGGGGTTATCCTGGTGGCTCAGACAGTAGAATCTGCCAGCAATGCAGGAGATTCAGGTTTGATCCCTGTGTTGGGAAGATCCCCTGAAGAAGGAAATGGCAACCCACTCCAGTCTTCTTGCCTGGAGAATCCCATGGACAGAGGAGCCTGGCACGTTACAGACCATGGGACTGTAAAGAGTCGGATGTGACTGAGTGATGAACATTTTCACACTGTCATCCTACCTGCCTTCCATATCCATCATTACAAGTTGATTTCCTTGAGGTCCAGTCTAACTTCTTCAAGTTTATTTTATTTTTTGGCCTTGATGTGCAGCATGCAGGATCCTAGTTCCCCGACCAGGGATTGAACCTGTGCCCTCTGCAGAGGAAGCATGGAGCCTTAACCACTAGACCTCCAGGGAAGTCTCAAACTTCTTCAAGTTGAGATGAGACTGCATGACTGATGGATTACATCCACCTCTGAGCATTTACTGTGTGTACACAGTGCAGGGACCTTCAGGAAGCCCTGGTCAGGCAGACCCTATGATTAGCCCCATTTTACAGACGGGAAAACTGAGAGTCAGAGAGGTCAAGTAACTTGCTGGGGTTCCCCCAGCCAGTTAGTGGCAGAGCCAGGGTTAGAAATTGTATTCAGTGTGTTTTCAAATCGAGACTGTCATGATAGGATGACGAGGGCTTCAGCAGACGGGGCCAGGGGCAAGGATCCTCAGAAAACATTCTAAGGTCTGGAGCTTCAATCCAACACCACCTTGTCATGACAGCTTTTTCAAGGGTAGAGAATGTCGGGGAGTAAAAGACAGTCAAGAAAACAGCCCTCTTTCACTCTTCCCAAACAAGCTGTGTTTCTTTCTGAGCTATGCAGAAATCATTTATAAAATTAGCAAGCTGTTAGATTTTGGCTATATTTTTTGCTATGAATTCCTGAGGGTCTTTCTCCTGTAGTTATTGAGATTTTCTTTGCTTTATGCATGATCAAGTTTTGTAATTAGTTTTACGATCACATAAAAGAGTGAATGAACTCCTAAACATTCCTCACTCAAAGCTCTCTCTTCTTTCTCTCCAGATGCAATGTTCTCTTGAGTCTCACTGAGAAGAGTAATATGATCAGTTTTAAAAAGTTTTTTTAAAAAGAAAACTGTCGTTCCCTCAGAGGCTCTCAGACTTGGGCATGAGTCCGTGTTATCTGCAGGGGCTTGTTCGAGCCAGACTGCCGGGCCCTACTCACAATCTTCCGACTGAGCAGATCCGGGCTGCAGCCTGGTGCGGGGACAACACGGCTGCTCAGGGCTGCCCAACAAACAGGGTCCCAGCCTCTGCTCTTCCCAGCCCCTCACTGACAGCCCTCCCTCATCCGCGCTCCCCGGGGCTCTTGTCCCCCACTGCCGCGCCCTGTCTGCAGGGAGGCTGGACAGTCGCTGTCACCCGCAGCCACCGTCTGTCCCAGGGGTCGCTGACATAGAGCACAGGAGGGAGCGGACGGCTCCTAACCCCGTGGAGCACACCAGGGTGGCGGCCTTTCGGGCATCAGGCCTGCCTCTAGACCACCCGGGTTTTCCCGGTCCCTTGAGTCACATTCCATGGGGTCCGCATCTCTTCCATAGACTAAGCTCCTTCACACAGACTAAGCTCTGCACTGCACACTTGAAGCTACGGACCCAGATTCTACTTTCCAGAAAAAGGCACAATCAGGCGCGTGTCAGAAAAAAAGTACAAGGAGAAGCTTCTGGGAGGTGGTGTGCGGTTGGCGCAGCTGAGAGGAACGGCAAGTTCCTGGCTCCAGGATGGTCCTGCCCCGTCGAGCTGAGGTCTCCACGTGGCGGCAGCAGCAGAGGTGGCTTTTCTCCCCTTAGCGCCCCTCCAGTCGAGTCCTGCGCTGCTTTCAAGTTACTCCTCGGGACGGACCCTGGACCTCTCTCAATCCACGCCCTCCTTTCATCTGCTCCGTCCGTCCCCACACCCTCCTCTGCCTCAGCGTGATCTTTCCTCACTCAGACTCCATTCTCGTCCCTTGCTGGCTGCGGGTCACGTAGGCGGGAGCCACTGTGGGGAGCTCTGGGCTTCTTCACCCCACCTCCTGCTGCTCCTCTGAGCCCAGGCTGAGTTGGGCCCACGTAAGGCACCAGGGAGGGCTTCAGACAGTAAAGAATCCTCCTGCAATGTGGAAGACCTGGGTTCCATTCCCAGGTCGGGAAGATCCCCTGGAAGAGGGCACATGGCAACCCATTACAACCCTCTGCCTGGAGAATCCCCATGGAGAGAGGGCTGCAGTCCACGGGGTCACAGAGAGTCACAGCAAGGTGCCCAGGAAGCCTCCTCAACCAGCAAGGCCCCCCAGAGCCTCAGCTGCTATAGCCTTAGATGAGGAATCAGACAGAGCGGAGATGACAGCATGAAGAGAGGACTGCAGGAAATGAGGTCAAGGAGACGCTGCTCCCCTGGCAACTCCGAAGGGTCCACTTCAGCCCAGAGCAGAGGAGCAGCTTTATATGGGGACCGCAGGCTCCGTGGCTACCACCTGTCCTCCCAGGAGCAGAACCAGAATCCAAGCCAAAAAGGGGAGTGAGGAGTGACTTTCCCTCCCTTTCAGGGCACCCCAACCCGGCCACAGAGAAGGGCAGGCATTAGCCGGTCAGATGTGGATCTTTCCTGGGCAGGTCGGAGAAGGGACAGTCCTGCCCATGCAAGCAGCAGCATCAGCCTGGGCTGGCCCAACAGTCACCTCTGCCACCCCATGGAGAGATCCAGGCCCTCCGCCACCTGGCGAAGGGCTAGGTTGCTGTGGGCTGACCACTGTTATCCAGCCAAGTCAGGAACACAGGGGCCTGGCAGCTTAACCACAGTGGGGTTAACCAGACATCCAGGGGCTGAATCCTTGAAAGCACACTGCTCAGAGCCAGCCTCCCAAGTACACACATTCCCATCACAGCACAGGCCCAAATTCAAGTGCCTGCATTTCAGTCCAGCTGTCAGCATTGTAGGAGGCCAACAGGTCCCCACTGCTTGGGAAGATGGCCTAGGGTCCAAAGGAACTCTTATCAAGATGGTTTTTGCCAGAAAGGGTCCAGGTCCTGGTTTAGGATTGGGGGCTCCCACTCTAGGACCCTGGCTCTTTGTACCCACTTGCTCCTGAAGGGCTTTTGAAGGGCTGACCATGCCCACACCAAGCACCTAGATTCTGCCCTGACTCCAAGTAGTCTAGAGTTGCTGTTCAGTCACTTAGTCGTGTCCAATTCTTTGCTCCCCCATGGATTGCAGCACGCAAGCCTTCCCTGTCCATCACTATCTCCCAGAGTTTGCTCAAACTCATGTCCATTGAGTCAATGATGCCATTCAACCATCTCATCCTCTGTCACCCTCTTCTTCTCCTGCCCTCAATCTTTCCCAGCATCAGGGTCATTTCCAATGAGTTGGCTCTTCACATCAGGTGGCCAAGTATTGGAGCCTCAGCTTCAGCATCATTCCTTCCAATGGAAATTCAGGGTTGATTTCTGAGTGACCACAGACAAGTCCACAACCCTGAGTCAGACTGGGCACAGACCAGCCCACCAGAGTGAAACCTACAGGGCAAACTGATCATCAGGGGATGAGTTAGTAAAGGTAAGTGTATCCATACGACAGAGCCCTACATCATCATTAAAAAAAAAAAAAAAAACAAGTACTGATACAAAATGAACTCCAAAATGTGAAAAAAGCTGGGTGCAGAACAATGTAATGTATTTGAAGAGGACAAAGAGGATATTTGCATATATTTCCATATTATCTCTGATTTTACAGGAAACTGATAACACAGGCTGTCTCTGAGATGCACAGGGAAAAGACAGGAAGAAATTCTTTCAATTTTCACCCTTTTGAATTTCAACGGTGAGAATATGTTAGCTCTTCACTAAAAACTTTAAAGTTAAAAAAGTCAGGAAGGGCTCTTGGGCTCAGCTCTAGGTTGCGTTAACATGGCAAAATGCACCAAGAAGGTAGGCATCGTGGGCAAATACGGGACCCGTTATGGTGCCTCCCTCAGGAAAATGGTGAAGAAAATTGAAATCAGCCAGCACGCCAAATATACCTGCGCCTTCTGTGGCAAAACCAAGATGAAGAGAAGAGCTGTGGGCATTTGGCACTGTGGTTCCTGCATGAAAACAGTAACTGGTGGTGCCTGGACCTACAACACCACTTCTGCTGTCACAGTAAAGTCTGCCATCAGAAGACTGAAGGAATTGAAGGACCAGTAGAAGCACCACCATTTGATAATGTTGCTAGCCTATAATAAATGGGTTAATTTATGTAACAACAACAAAAAAAGTCAGGAAGGGATAAATTAGGAGTTTGGGATTAGCAGATACAAACTATTATTTATATATAAAATAAACAGCAAGATCCTACTGTACAGCACAGGAAACTAAACACAGTATCTTGTAATAAATATAATGGAAAAGAATCTGAAAAAGACTGTATATATACGAAACTGAATCACTTCGCTTTACCCTAGAAACTAACACAACACTGTAAACCAACTATGCTTCAGTTAAAGAAAAACGATGACTCTGAGATGTGAGATGTTAGTCTGAACGACTGGATTGACTAAACATATGGCGCCAAGGAAGAAAGGGACGTTTTAGGGAAGAGAAAATAAATTTAAACTTCAACTATTGAGGTGGAAATGCAAGAAATATCCAAATTAAGATGTTTAGCAGAAAACTGAAGGCACGTCAAGAGAGCTCACAAGATGACACTGTACTGAAAAAAACGGAGACTTGGGGCCACGATTTCAGAAGATGTGGGACGGGATAATGGGCTGGTCTTCAGGTGAAAGGGGCAGAAACCTAACTCCACCTCCCTTAAAATATAAAGGGGGGAGGGAATCCATTAGAATAAATTACTGTGAAATCCAAGGAAAGGCACAGATAGGGCTGAACCTAGGCGGTGAAAAAAAACGTCAAAATGCCGAGCGGGGAAAGGTAGGTCTTATTATGTAAGTTCAAGAAAGAATAAGGGAATTGTTACTTAGCTCTAGTCCCAGGGCACGAGCACACAGCCACACAGAAAGTTTCAGAGGCACCCCCATCACTGGGTCTGCATCTCACACCAACGCCACACCTGCCCTCTGAAACCAGCCACAACTGACACACAGATAAGCTAATCCCCAAACCCAAGCTTCCCACAGCTCTACACAAGGACAGTGCTCACATGGTTGGTCAAGCAACACAGTTCTCCCGGGCGAGAGAGTAATAAAGTCGATGCACACACAGAACAAGCGTGACGCATGCTCTCCCTACCATGCTTCTGCAGCTCTGGCCACCTTCCCCCTCACCTCCATCCACAGGCAGTCCCGGCCACTCGTCCACGAGTTGCTCCCCGGCCGCTCCAGGCTCCCATGGTCCACAGAGCTCTAGTCCCAGGATTCCTAATGACGTAAGGAAGAGACACGGAGAGTCTATCAGTTCAGTTTAGAGCCCACACTCAACTGCGTGGAAAGAGGACAAGGCCCTAAAAAAGGTGCCCCCACCCATAATTTACATTCTTCTCATGAGGGGTGGTGCCCGTGACCCCTTCCCTTGAATCTGGGCTGGTTTACAACGGTTCTAACCAACAGAGTTCAGCAGAGCAGGGCTTGTGTGGCTTCTGAGGCCAGGTTAGAGAATGCCATGAAACTGGAGGCTGGCCTTCAGATGCTCGATTTGGGCGAAACCAGACACCACATCAAAAGTCTGACAGTGCTGTATCTCTTGGGCTGGTGCCTCGGGTACCAGCCTGGAAGAACCCACATCCCCGTCACCTCCAGCCCCCGACAGCCAGTGTCCACTACTGGCCATACGAGTGAGCCACACTGAACATCCGGCCCCATCGAGACTTCGGGTATTTGGCCTAGACAGCACACAGGTCACCTCAAACATGAGCTTCCCCTCAGTCCTTCCTAAATTCTTATTCCACAAGATCATGAGGAGAGTTAAATGGCTGGTGGTTATTTTCTTTTTATAATTGAAGTAAGTTGATGTACAACATTACATAAGTTACAAGTGTACAATATGCGGATTCCCAATTTTTAAATGTTATACTCCAATATAATTATCATAAAACATTGGCTATATTCCCTGTGTTGTACGAGTTACCCTGTGGCTTATTTTATACATAAGAGTTTGTACCTGTTAGTCCTCTTCCCCTCTACTGCCCCTCCTCCCTTCCTTCTTCCCACTATGAACCACTAGTTTGTTCTCTATGTTTGTGTGTCTGCTTCTTTTTTGTTATAGTCACTAGTTTGTCATATTTTGTATGTTTGGGGGTTGGGGAGGGGGAACGCTGCATCGAGTCTTAGCTGCGGCATACAGGCCTCTTTAGTTGTGGGCCTTGGGCTTAGTTGCTCCACACTATGTGGGATCTTAGTTCCCCAAGCAGGGATCAAACCTATGTCCCCTGCAGTGGAAGGCAGATTCTTAACCACTAGACCACCAGGGGAGTCCCTGTTGTATTTTGCCATAAGTTGCTAAGTTTTAGGGGTGGTTTTAGGCACTGGAGGTGAGGAACTCAACATGAAAATCGGTCTTAGACGTGTGGGACTGGCTTTGGGACTAAACCAAACAAAGCTCAGGGGACTGGAGGAGACTTCGTAACAGTCTGGTGGACCTCAAAAAAGCCTGTCAGTGGTGGCTAAAAGGAGAATGAAGGAAATGCTCTTGGAAAAAGGAGGAAAGCAGACCCTTGTTATAAAGTGGCAAAAAGTTCAGCAAAATTTTGTGCCTCCCATTTTCCAGTTTTTAATTTACTTTATTTTTTAAAATGTATTTGGCTGCTCTAGGTCTTATTGCAGCATATAGGATCTAATTCCCTGACCAGGGATCAAACCTTGGCCTCCTGCATTGAAAACTTAGAGTCTTAGCCACTGGACCAGCAGGGAAGTCCCCCATTTTAAAAATAGGAGTATCTATAAGCAGTTATCCCATGCCCAACACAGTGGTTTAAGTGAGTGGAAAGCAAATCACATGATCCTTTAGTTCACAGATTTTCAGAGAGGCACTGTTCTCAAGAAAGTTCCTTCATAAAGCCTCTTCTGCTTGGGGACCCAGCTTAGATGGCAGGATCCAGCCTTGGACTCTGATGCTGTAACGGTATGAGATTTTAGTGGGTCAAGAGACTTCAGTGGATTCTTGGGAGAAGAGGAGCACTTTGCAGGTAGAATAAATGTAAATGATTCATGACCAAAGGGTGGACTGTGGTCATTTGAAAACATGGTCCCAAAATTTTTGACACTGCTCTCATTGAGAAGTGGGGTCCACTCCCCCCTCCCCTTGAACCTGGGCAAGCTGATACAGATTCACTAGTGGAGTCGTGAACCAATACAATAGTGAAATCGTGACAGGGACCTTGTGTGAATTCTGGTGTTAGGGTGAAAAGAGCAGCTTCTGCTGGGACATTTCGAGGACACTGCCTCTGGGTGAAGCCGGCTATCATGACCCCCTGAACCTGCCAGGTGGAGAGGTCAGGTGGAGGTCCTCCAGCAGACAGACCCAGCTGAACTTTCAGACAAGTCACCAGTAACTTTTCAGAGCGTTAATGACCATTAAATAAGTTAACATATGGGAAATATCCCTGAAATGTGCCTGGCACATGCTAAGTGCTGTATGAGTGAGTGTTGTTATCACTTATCATGGTGCAACACCAATAGGAAATGCCTAAACTGAAAAGAAAGAACACGTAGTCATTTAATTATTTCTAATCATGGATGTAAATACCAAAGTAATTAGGTAAAAATGGTTGCCTTTGAGGAAAAGGGAAGAAAAGAAGAAATAAGAAATTGCTTAATCCCTTCCAGTGAAACGGTAGAAGTGGTGGATTCTTATGTGCATTATAACTGAGAAAAATTAAAATTAGTAATAAAGAGAGGTGAACAGTGAGAAGATGTCAAGCCATGGATAAGGAAAATAGCCACTGTAGTTCTTGGATGGTGGAGTTCCAGCAGCACATAGAAGATGTCTACAGGGGGAAAGACTTGCTGATTTTTACTTAATCCAAGACACAATATTATGTTTTTAGTCAGGAAAAAAAAAAACACACAATAGTTGGGCTCAGTAATGTCAATGCTGCTGCAGCACAGTATCCGCCGTTATTTAATGTATCACTCTAGTCCTCCCTCTCCTCTGTTCGTTGGTAGCACTCTAAATAATCTGTGAATACTCATAGGCATAATGCACCTTTTTATTTTTCCAAATTAAACCACTGAATATGAGAACATCAAATAAATTTGCGGGTTTAAAGCAAACTTATTCTATTAAAGTTCCCCTTTTGTCAATATTGCCATTCTCTTACAACTTTTATGTTCTAGGTAGTTTAGTTCTTACCAGTTAAAACAATCAATCCCCTAAAATCTTTTCATTAAAAAAAAAGAAAGAAAGAAAGAAAAAGAAACAAAAGCTAACCAGATCAGCCAGAATATGAAATCACTTCATATAAAATTAATATTATAAGATAGTCTGACAAAAATATATAAAAATATGTCTCAGATTTTTAAAGAGAGAAATAAACACATAACTTCAATTGAAAATGAAAAATAAAATATAAAACAAATGTGCAGAAGTTTAAAAAAAATAAATCTATTTTTAAAATTAAACCTCTAGAAATCTTAAGAAGAAGGCAATGGCAGCCCACTCCAGTACTCTTGCCTGGAAAATCCCATGGACCGAGGAGCCTGGTAGACTGCAGTCCATGGGGTCTCAAAGAGTTGGACAAGACTGAGCGACTTCACTTTTACTTTTCACTTTCATGCATTGGAGAAGGCAATGGCAACCCACTCCAGTGTTCTCGCCTGGAGAATCCCAGGGATGAGGGAGCCTGGTGGGCTGCTGTCTATGGGGTCGCACAGAGTCAGACATGACTGAAGCGACTTAGTAGCAGCAGCAGCAGAAATCTTCAAAATGAAAAATACAACCATCGACACAAAATGTTCAACAAGTGGGATATGCTCAACACTTGACATGGTCAAAGATAAAGTCAGCGAACTGAAAAATGGAATTAACTCAGAATGCAGCACAGAGAGGCAATAATGAGAACAAAAGAGACTTGGAAACAAAACTGAGAGTCAAAGAAACATGTTAACAAGACCTCCAAAATACACAAAAGAATGAATGGCATGATGAAGAAGAACATTTTAAAAAATGGCACATATACTTTGTCAGAACTAAAGAAATGTGTTCTCCATGCATGTTGAGTGTCAAGCAGGACAATTTTTTAAAATAAATTCACACAGTGAAACTTGAGAACATTAAGGATAAAGGGACAATAGTAGAAGAAAAGATAGAAAGAAAAAAAATACATTATCTACCAAGGAATTTTAACAGACTTCTTATCAGAATAGTAAATGCCAAGGTAATAAGGTAATAGTGTCAAAAGCGCTGAAAGACATGTCTGCATAGGTACTATTAATACCTCTTGAGGAGTAAACCTAGACACTACTAGCTTAAGCAATCTTCTCAAGATTCCACAGGTGGGATTTAGCTCCAAAATTCTTAGTGATGGAACTGCCCTGCATTTATAGGAACATAATGAACAATTCACCAAGCAACAACTAGACTAAATATTTAACAACAGGAAATGAGAAAATTATGGTATGGTC
Source organism: Antilocapra americana (assembly GCA_007570785.1). Classification (NCBI taxonomy): domain Eukaryota; kingdom Metazoa; phylum Chordata; class Mammalia; order Artiodactyla; family Antilocapridae; genus Antilocapra; species Antilocapra americana. Next base: position 33,417,620 of record ML663566.1, read on the forward strand.
ACATAACAGATGACTGAACACCAGTTAAAATGAATAAAATGTACCCACACCAATGCACATGGATACATCTCTAAAATATAATGTACCCTCTGCTAGAAATATGCATCTAGGCCTCTGAACCCTTCAGCTAAAGAAGCACTGAAAGACTGATAAGAATCATTAATGGTGAGGTTCAATACTTTTCTTCTGAAAAATTTCCTCCAGGGAAATTTACCTATGTTACATCTTTTCAACAATTTTGAGATTTGAAGGAGAGAAAGAAATAATCGAGTCTATTGTTTAGACAACAGAGAATGATTAAGACATCTTAAGTTTAATAGGGTAACAATCTAATCATACCTATAGAAGTAACAAATGAAACTCACAGTTAATTCAAAACCCACATGATCCTTTTTATAACTGATCTCTTCGCAGTCTTGGTTAGAACCACTTATATATAATTTGTGGTTGATCCTCTTCTGTTGACTTATGATAGAGATGCAACAGATTATCTTAGAGTTGTCAGGAACAAGGAAAAGTGGGATTTGAGAGTGAAGTTAAGGTTATTCCTAAGGACTTATTTGTGCTCAGTCATTTAGTCATGTCCAACTCTTTTTGGCCCGTGGACTGTAGCCCACCAGGCTCCTCTGTCCATGGAATTCTCCAGGCAAGGATACTGGAGCGGGTTGCCATTTCCTCCTCCAGGGGATCTTCCCCACCCAGGGATCTAACCCAAGTCTCCTGCATTCCCTGCACGGGCAGGCAGGTCCTTTATTACTGTGCCACCTGGGAAGCTCTAAGGATTTATATTAGGAAGCTAAAAATGCTTGACAGCAACCATCCATAAGATGATCTCATGTTGAGAGACAGTCCTTAGAATCTCAAATATTTGTTTAAAATGAATAATTTTGGCATGATATCCCTAACTGGCCTGAGGACAGGCAACCAATACAAATATGGTAGCTTTTCCCCAACTATTCAATAACCTGACAAATAAATACTAAACTTTTGAACTTAGAAAGGGAGCTTTACATTTGGATGGCTGAGATTAGTTTATTAACAGTCTAACTGGTCTTCCTGTCTGGAATCTTGTTTCTCTCAAGTCTGTGCTAAAATACAAGGGCTAAAATGACACAGGGATTTATGACATGTTCTCCTCACATCACACGCCCCAAATGACGTCCGTCTTCTCAGCTAGACTCAAAGTTTAGTCATGGCAGAGACTGCTTTATTCATCTTAAGAGCTCTAGTGTGTATGCTTGATTCAAAAAGTGTTTGCTTGTGAAGCAATTATCCTTCAATTAAAAAAAATAATTTTTTTTTACAAAAGTGTTTGCTAACTAAGCAAAACTCAAAGAACTGGCTAGAGGGCGCTAGTAGGTAGCGTCGAGTTTTCTTTTTGAGCTGAATTTTTAGAATCCCTGAATATTTGAGAAAAGAAATTCAAGAGCACAGGGAATTTAAGCTACAGAAGCAAGCTTACTAATTGACACACTCACACGGGGACCTGGGAAGAGATACACCTGTACAGGTGTACTGCCCAAAGAGCCTCCTGTGAAATCTTGCTGTTAATAAAAAGTTCCTCTCTGAGAAATCCCCTTCTGCAAGATGTGAGAACCCAAGGTTGAATTTATGACATTTTATGGGGTCAGTAGCTCTTTCCAATTTTAGAAACTGCCCTTTATAAAAAGATACGCCTAAATTGTTCCCTGGCGAAATTACAAGACAATTATGCACAGACCTAAAATAATCTGAGTATGAAAGTTTCTTAGACTTTAATGTAAGAAAAGCTCTTATAATTTTTTTTAAACTAAGGAACCTAAGCAGAAGTGATTTTAAAACGCTTGTTGACATACGAAAGTTTTAAAATTTGACGTTGGTGCCAAAAAAACATCTAGCTACACCAATATCTAAATTCTCTAAATATTTCCTGGAAAATGTAAAGTCCAGATAATTAATGAATTACTCTACTCATATGTACCCAGGGATTAAGGGTTATGTGGATCAACTTTTAAATCCCTTTCGGAAACAGAGGATTCTAAATGTGTTTTTTTTTTAATTGTGGGTGGGCTAAGTAACCAGGGAACAGTTCAATTTAGCAAATATTTATCATATGCCCCCTATGGACCAGGCACAGGGTTAGGTATTAAGCAGCCTGTGTTAAAATAAAATGAATTATTTTTTAGCTACAAAAATGCTCATGGTGCATCACTAGAAAATTGAGAAGGCTGAGTAAGACCACCCATAATACAACCATCCAATGATAGCTGCTATTAAAACTGTGATGTGCTTCAACCTAAATTTCTTCCCTGACATTCCTTTAAAATCTAAGTTTTTAAACTTCATTATAAACAACTTTTTTTTTTCATCGAGTATTTTAACAAAATTTTTCTCAGGTTACTAAAAAGCTTCCTAAACACAATTTTAGTCTTGTGTAAACATGTACAGATTTTTAAGGCTTTGTTACCTATCGTCAAATTAACCTACAGAAAAGTTGCATCAATAAACACAGCCACCAATAAAATAAAAAAAATACTCATTTCCACATATCTTCATTAGTGGCTATTAAGATTGCTTTAAATTTTTGCCAGGGGACTTCCCTGGCAGTCTAGTGGTTAAGACTCCAAGCTTCCACAGCAGGGCGGACAGGCCACGTCTCTGGTTGGGGAACTAAGATCCTGCATACTGCATGATGTAACCAGAAAAAAAAAAAAAAAAAAACTGTCTCTGTTTGCACATCACAGAACAGCATATCTGGAAAATGCTAGAAAATCAAAGATAAAGCAATCCAAACAATAAAAGAATTCCATAAGATAGTAGGATATAAAATTAACATGCAAAAATCAATAGCATTGACTTCAAGGTTCTTGTCTGACATGCAAAAAGCCCGAAACTCATCGCTCTCAACTCCCAACCTCACAAAGGAAAAAAAAAAGCTGAATGCACTGCTTCTCAGACCCATCAAAGAATTGAGATCACAGGGCAAACTGACATCCTGAAAACTGGAGGGACAGACAGGCAGATGAAGAAAATCACAGCTACCAAGGAGCAGAGCTACACCTGGAGTCTGGCAGGAACCCCTGAAAGTAAGAGACTAGTTTCTAGAGTCTGAGCATGGGGTTGCTTGAGAGAGAAAACTCCTCAAAGTCTGGTCTTAGGGACACCACCCTCTCCTGCATTTTACCTCCAGGAATCCCCCAGGAACAGAAAGTAACCACGTTGAGATAAGCTCAGAGCACTCTGTCCTCCTCAACAGCCTGCCCTCAAGAGGAAATATTTTACCAGACCTGAGGAAAGGGAAATACCCAACCCCAGCTCACTCTAGTTTTCCTCAGTGAGGATGGGGTGAGGGGTGACTTGTGAATGTCACCACTCAGGGCTCCTAAAAGACTGAGACCTAATATAAGGCTCTGTGTAAGGTTTCCTCTCTTTCCATACTTCACCACCACATCGCCAGTTCTCCTGGAGAGCGAAACTGAAAGAGCAGCAAACTTCAGACGCTAGTTAAGCATCAGTCTCTAGGGATCTCTCCAGTGGTCCAGTGGCTAAGACTCTGAGCGCCCAGTGCAGGGGGCTGGGGTGACCCCTGGTCAGGGAACTAGATCCCACATGCCACAAGGAAGACTTTACAGGTCAGTTCACAGCAAAGACTGAAGATCCACAGGCAGCAGCTAAGACCCAGCACAGCCAAATACATTTTTTTTCAATATATTTTAAAAAAGAATCAGTCTCTAGAGAAACCTAAGACAACTGGAGAGACAAAAGCAAGGACATGAGGAGACATTTCAGCCTTGGAAACCATAGCTGCAGAAAAGAGTAGACACAGCCAACTCCCAGAGAGACGAACACAACATCTCACTCAAAAGGCCTATTTACCTCAGCTTCTTTTACCCAATATTGTATCATAATATATATTATTTGCTGTTCAGTTTCTCAGCCATGTTTGACTCTTTGCAACTCCATGGAATGCAGCATGCCAGGCTTCCCTGTCTTTCACCATCTCCTGGAGCTTACTCAAACTCATGTCCATTGAGTCAGTGATGCCATCCAACCATCTCATCCTCTGTCAGCCCCTTCTCCTCCTACCCTCAATCTTTCCCAGCATCAGGGTCTTTTCCAATGAGTCAGTTCTTCGAATCAGGTGGCCAAAGTATTGGAGTTTCAGCTTCAGCATCAGTCCTTCCAATGACTAGTCACGACTGATCTCCTTTAGGATGGACTGGTTTGATGTCCTTGTAGTCCAAGGGACTCTCGAGAGTCTTCTCCAACACCACAGTTCAAAAGCATCGATTCTTCGGTGCTCAGCCTTCTTTATGTTCCAACTCTCACATCCATACATGACACTACTGGAAAACCATAGCTTTGACTAGATGGACCTTTGTCAGCAAAGTAATATCTCTGCTTTTTAATATGCTGTCTAGGTTAGTCATAGCTTTTCTTCTAAGGAGCAAGCAACTTTTAATTTCATGGCTGCATATAAGATAAAGCAAATGAGTAAAAATGTTGATTTTACTCTATTGAGATCCAGTTCTCACTAGAGAAGAATATGGAATATGGAATATGGGATATGGGAAGCTCAGAAAAACTCTGAGGAGACTAGAGACAGTGATGTAAACTCCTTTTTTAAATGTACATATGCTGCTGCTGCTAAGTCTATTCAGTCATGTCCAACTCTTCGTGACCCCATGGGCTTCAGCCTACCAGGCTCCTCCATCCATGGGACTTTCCGGGCAAGAATACTGGAGTGGGTTGGTATTGCCTTCTCCAAAATGTACATATATGTAGATGACAATGTGCATATGTATCTGGTAAGTGTTCACATGTGTGTCTGTGCATGTGTTTGTGTGTTTGTATATATGTGTGTAGATACATGTCTCCATTTCTCAGGACTATCTACTGAAACAGCTAAAAAGCAAGGTGAAAGTAAAAGTTGCTCAGTCGTGTCCAACTCTTTGCAACCCCATGGACTATACAGTCCATGGGATTCTCCAGGCCAGAATACTGGAGTGGGTAGCCGTTCCTTTCTCCAGGGGATCTTCCCAACCCAGGGATCGAACCAGGTGTCCTGCATTGCAGGAGGATTCTTTACAAGCTAAGCCACAAAGGAAGCCCCAGAAGCAACGTACCCCAGTAGTAATGAGCACCCAGACCCCAGAGCTTGATCTCTACCTCCACACCCCAGCAAAAAGAACAAGAGGATCTCGGAAAATGGCTAATTCCAGGGCTGACAGAATGTATATCAGATGAGCCTGGAGTGTCATGTAATGCCAGAATGTAAGGAAATCCTTTGTAAAATATAGTGGATGCATGTCATGAAAATCAGTTTGAAAGGGCTCCTACTGGCCACACCTGGCATAAAATTTGAGCCCCAGAATAGTATAGCAATGAATTAGAAATCACTCCAAAATAGGGATTCATGAGTTTATAACAATGATAAATGGACAAATGAATGGTGAAAAAAGAAAGTGCTGAGGGCCAACTGGTAAATGTGGAAGGGATTCCAGAGCTGGAAATCTGTCATTCTGCAAACAGGGTAGAGACTGGATCAGTCAAGAATCACCAGTGGATGACTGAGTAAACGAATGCAATGGATCTCACGCAGTCTTAGAGAGGAAGGAGAGTCTGACACCAGATCCAACAGGATGAATCTTGAAGACATTGTGCTAAGCAAAATAAGCCAATCACTATAAGACAAACATGGTACAATTCCAGTTACATGAGGTTTCTAAAGTAGTCACTTCGCAGAGACAGGAAGTAGAATGGTGGTTGCCAGAGCTGGGAAGGATGGGGTCATCGTTTAGTGGGTATGGTTTCAGTTGTGCAAGACGAATGGAGATCTGTGGGTGGATGGTGGGGATGGCTGCACAACAGTTTGAATGAATGTACTTAACGCCATGGAGCTGTGCGCTTAAAAAAAGGATACAACGTAAATTTCATGATATGTATTATCGCAGTTAAAATAAATAAGTCTTCAAAAGTAACCATCACTAGATGCCAACATCAGAGGGAAATTTTGATGAGGAACAGGATTTTTCATTTTTTGAAAATGGCTCCCCACGGATTGTTTATTATTTGTAATGACTAAATCTGGCACCAACTTGATGATTAAAATTAACTTTACCAATGAGAGACAACTGGATATCATGTGTCTACAAGTGTGACGCCCTTAGAAGGATGCAAGAAATATCAGACAAGCACATAATGGAAAATGTCCTATCAGGAAAATGGGAGGGGAGGAGGGACTGAATTCTCTAAAACTGTTTATGTTATAAAAGACAAATAAAGACTATGGAAGTGTTCCAGGTTAAGAGAGGCTAAAGATACAAGTGAAACCCAACTAACTAGAATACTAGCTCAACCGATGAAACTGGAATTCTATCAACAAAAAGGTATCAAGTTGATAACTGTACTGTGTGCTTCTGTAAGAACATATTCCCGTTCTTAAGAGACACAGACTTAAGTAGTTAAGGGCCATGACATATAGAGCTGACCTGCAAACGACTCAAAAGAAAAAACGGGATATGCTTGTGTGTGTACCCTTAGTAGCTGGCACCTAATAGGAACTCGATAAATGTTTGCTGAATGAAGGAAGAAAAGAATCAAATAACTGGTTATCTTAGTCAGCATGGGCTACTGTAATAAATACCATAGCCTAGGTGACTTAAACAAAAGACATTTATTTCTCCCAGTTTCAGAGGTTGGGAAGTCCAAGAGCAAGGCGCCAGGATATCTGGCTCCTGGTGAGGGCCCTCCTCCTGGCGATGGCCAGCTTTTTCCTGTGTCCTCACTTGGCAGAGAGAGCATGCTGGTCTCTTATCTTCCCATAAGGACACTAGTTCCAACGTGGGGGGTCTACCTTCATGACCTCATCTCAACCTAGTAACACCCACTGCACCACAAACACAGTAATTAGTACTCTGATGGTTTCCTCCAACTTCACTTCCTAGTTCACCTCCTGTGCCTAGTTGCTCAGTTGTGTCGGACTCTTTGCAACCCCTCTGTCCATGGGGATTCTCCAGGCAAGAATACTGGAGGGGTCGCCATACCCTCCTCCAGGGGGTATTCCCAACCCAGGGATTGAACCCAGGTCTCCTGCATTTCAGGTGGATTCTTTACCGTCTGAGCCACTAGGGAAGCCCAAGCTCACTTCCTACTTCCTAGTAAAAAGGAAAATTTAGTTCAAAGTGAAAGACAAATAAGTCAATGTTTCTATTTACAAGTAACTTAAGTAAAAAACAAAAAACAGTTTCCAACTATTGCCTTTAGTGGAGTTTACTATTAGCCTTGGGTTCTTTGCATGTATGTTATCCACCAAGATATAACTCATTTGTCCAAAATTTTTTCATCCTTCCATGTTCCCTTCACAGAGGAAACCAGTTTGCAGTGAGAATCGAGCCAGTTCACAAAAAGAAGTGCCGTTAGGGCTTCCCTGGTGGCTCAGCGGTGAAGAATCCATGGGTTATATCCCAGGCCAGGGGAAGACCCCACACGGTGAGGAGCAGCTAAGCCCATGGGCCATGACCACCGAGCGAGCCTGTGCTCCAGCGCCCAGGAGCCACAGCTACTGAGCCCACACACCCTAGACGCTGGTGCTGGACAACAGAAGAAGCCGCCATAATGAGATGCTTGTGTGTCATCAGCTAGAGAGTAGCCTCCGCTCACCGTACAGCCACAAATAAACAAATAAACTGATTTTTAAAAAAAATAAACGAAGTGAAGTCAGATGTAGCAGCTGAGAGCCCTGAGAACCAGCCCGAGGCTTTGGATCTAGTGCCTGAAGTTTCCTCCATATTCCAGGTTCCCGAGCGATTTCCTGAGATTCTTTCTCCACCCTCTTCCTGTGCCTTCCTCTTTCTGAGCCTGCACACAATTTTGTCACTGGCAGCTGAGAGGATCCTGACGTAGAGGCTATCGTCATGAGCGGCACCACGAGTGACAAGAAAATGAAAACTTCTACAAAAAGTCAGAGTTGTGGGAGTTCTCCTTCACTGGGGAAGATCTGAGGAAAATGGCATCTGAGCACATTCCTAAGGCGTTAAATCTTTGGTCAGTCGAAATAGCCAAGAGAACATTCTAGGTAGAAGGAACAGAGGGGAAACAGTTTAAAAAAAAAACAAAAAAAGTTGCCCAAACCAACAAGAGTGTATTCACAGCAGAGCAGTATGGGAGCCAAAACTAAGAAGGCGAGTTTGAGCTGCTCCGTGGAGGACCCTGCACTCTGACAGGATATTCCAGGCCGTAGAGTCTGGCTGGAAAGGAAAATGTTGTTCTGTCGCTCAGGAGAATGGCTGGGGCTGGAGACTTGGGTTGAGACTTATCTGCAGAAAAAAACTGCAGCTCAAAGCCTGAAGTGCTGGAGCCACTCAGGCTCACAGTAGCGAGTGTGTCTGGAGAGTCTGTTGCTAGTGCTAAAGGATGGTGGCAGGATAGCTTCATTTACTCCTCAGAGAAACCCTGTAAGGCAGCCACTATGTTCTGACCTCATTTGGGAGCTGAAGTTCGAAACACGCTTACAGAGTCGGCCCGTTCAAAGTGGCCAGTGCAAAGATCCAAAGCAGTTAATGCTGCAGCGCTTGGATCTGACCACTTCCAATTTGCCTTGATTCATGGACCTAACATTCCAGGTTCCTACGCAATGCTGCTTTTTACGGCATCAGACTTTACTTCAATCACCAGTCACATCCACAGCTGTGTCTTCTTTTTGCTTTGGTTCCGTCTCTCCATTCTTTCTGGAGTTATTTCTCCACTCTTCTCCAGTAGCATATTGGGCCCCTATCGGCCTGGGGAGTTTATCTTTCAGTGTCCTATCTTCTTGCCTTTTCATACTGTTCATGGGGTTCTCAAGGCAAGAACACTGAAGTGGTTTGCCATTCCCTTCTCCAGTGGACCATGAACCTCTATACAGCCAGCAAAAACAAGCTGACTGTGGTTCAGATCATGAACTCCTTATTGCCAAATTCAGACTTAAATTGAAGAAAGTAGGAAGAACCCATTCAGGTATGACCTAAATCAAATCCCTTATGATTATACAGTGGAAGTGACAAAATAGATTCAAGGGCTTAGATCTGATAGAGTGCCTGAAGGACTATGGACGGAGGTTCATGACATTGTATAGGAGGCAGTCAAGACTATTCCCAAGAAAAAGAAATGCAAAAAGGCAAAATGTTTGTCTGAGAAGGCCTTACATGTAGCTGAGAAAAGAAGAGAAGCTAAAGGCAAAGGAGAAAAGGAAATAAACACCCATTTGAATGCAGAGTTCCAAAGAATAGCAAGGAGAGATAAGAAAGCCTTCCCCAGGGATCAGTGCACAGAAATAGAGGGAAACAATAGAATGGGAAAGACTAAAAATCTCCTCAAGAAAATTAGAGATACCAAGGGAATATTTCACACAAAGATGGGCACAAAAAGGACAGAAATCGTATGGACCTAACACAAACAGTCAATATTAAGAAGAGGCAGCAACAATACACAGAACTATACAAAAAAGATCTTCATGATCCAGATAACCATGATGATCACTCACCTAGAGCCAGACATCCTGGAGTGTAAAGTCAAGTGGGCCTTAGGAAGCATCACTATGAACAAACCTAGTGGAGGTGATGGAATTCCAGTTGAGCTATTTCAAATCCTAAAAGATGATGCTGTTAAAGTGCTGCACTCAAATCTGGAAAACTCAGCAGTGGCCACAGGACTGAAAAAGATCAGTTTTCATTCCAATCCCAAACAAAGGCAATGCCAAAGAATGTTCAAACTACCACACAATTGCCCTCATCTCACACTCTAGCAAAATAATGCTCAAAATTCTCTAAGCCAGGCTTCAACAGTGAACCATGAACTTCCAGATGTTCAAGCTGGATTTAGAAAAGGCAGAGGAACCAGAGGTCAAATTGCCATCATCTGTTGGATCTTCAGAAAAGAAATCGAGTTCCAGAAACACATCTATTTCTGCTTTATTGACAATGCCAAAGCCTTTGACTGTGTGGATCACAACAAACTGTGAAAAATTCTTAAAGAGATGGGAATACCAGCTCACCTAACCTGCCTCCTGAGAAATCTGTATGCAGGTCAAGAAGCAACAGTTAGAACTGGATTATGGAACAACAGACTGGTTCCAAATAGGGAAAGGAGTAGGTCAAGGCTGTATATTGTCACCCTGCTTATTTAACTTACATGCAGAGTACATCATGAGAAATGCTAGGCTGGATGAAGCACAAGATGGAATCAAGATTGCCAGGAGAAATATCAATGACCTCAGATATGCAGACGACACCACCGTTATGGCAGAAAGTGAAGAGGAACTAAAGAGCCTCTTGATGAAAGTGAAAGAGCAGAGTGAAAAAGCTGGCTTAAAACTCAACATTTAGAAAACTAAGATCATGGTATCTGGTCCCATCACTTCATGGCAAATAGATGGGAAAACAATGGAAACAGTGACAGACTTTATTTTGGGAGGCTCCAAAATCACTGCAGATGGTGAATGCAGCCATGAAATTAAAGGATGCTTGCTCCTTGGAAGAAAACCTATGACCAACCTAGACAGTATATTAAACAGTGGAGACATTACTTTGCCAACAAAGGTCCATCTAGTCAAAGCTATGGTTTTTCCAGTAGTCATGTATGGATGTGAGAGTTGGACTGTAAAGAAAGCTGAGCGCCGAAGAACTGATGCTTTTGAACTGTGGTGTTGGAGAAGACTCTTGAGAGTCCCTTGGACTGCAAGGAGATCCAACCAGACCATCCTAAAGGAGATCAGACCTGAATATTCATGGGAAGGATTGGTGCTGAAGCTGAAACTCCAATACTTTGGCCACCTGATTCAAAGAACTGACTTGATTGAAAAGACCCTGATGCTGGGAAAGATTGAAGGTGGGAGGAGAAGGAGACAACAGAGGATGAGATGGTTGGATGGCATCACCAACTCAATGGATATGAGTTTGAGTAAGCTCCAGGAATTGGTGATGGACAGGGAAGCCTGGCTTGCTACAGTCCATGGGTCGCAGGGAGTTGGACACAACTGAGCAACTGAACTGAACTGAACTTGGATCTGATCTCACTTCTAGGGATAAGCTCTTAACTACCATGCACACTGTGCTCCCCTGTGGGAGAACATAGCACAGGAAGAGGGCAGAGAAAGAATCTCAGGAAATAGCTAGCAGAAGCAAGATTCTGGCCACCTCCAGGTGAGCTGGGAACCTGGACCCTCAGCTGCTATTTGAAGTAGAAGAGCCAGGCAAGGATTTCTGGATTTATCTCCATTTGCTGGGGTACACGGCTATCACTTCTGCTCCTCTTTCAATAACAACTGAGCCTAAACATTCACCCACCTGCTTTCAGATGCCCTTCTCACAATGTCTCCATCTATCTTTTTAAACTGAATATTCCCACATAGATCAGTTGATAAAGAATCTGCCTGCAGGGACTTCCCTGGTGGTCCAGTAGCCAAGACTCCACACTCCCAGTTCAGGGACTCCTGGTTCAATCCCTGGTCAGAGAACTCGGTCCCACATGCATCAGCTAAGATCCAGCACAACCAAATAAATAAATACATTTAAATAAAAAAAAAGAATCTGCCTGCAATGTAGGAGACCTGGGTTCAATCTCTGGACTGGGAAGAGCCTCTGGAGAAGGAAGTAGCAACCCACTCCAGTATTCTTGCCTAGGAAATCCCATGGACAGAGAAGCCTGGCGGGTTATAGTCCATGGGATTGCCAAGAATAGTGACTAAACCAGTAAAGATGTCAGAGTTTCCATCAGTACAGGTACCTGAATGACTGCAGGAAACAGACCCTTCTCTCTATTACAGGCCAAGATTTGAGAGGTTAGTAGAGTAACTAACATTACCTTAGTTAGCATTTAAGGAGATTCAGTGAAAACATTAAACCAACTAACTCCTTAAATTTAAAGATAGAATTCTTCCCAAACTTAAAATTTCAATAGGCAAATTGAAGGACAGAATCTCCACTCATGAGATTAAAAAATCATGGTCTTAAACACCACATGGAAGAAATCGTTTCAAAAACTAGGACATATATGCAAAGAGAAGGAATATGCAAAAGAAAACAAAAGTTATTTGGAAGATAGGTCCTCAAGATTCAACATGCAAGTAACATGAACACTAGAACAGCAACAACAAAAATGTAACAGGTGGGAAAAGTAATGACCAGAGAAACGTTTGTTATTTGCAGAGTTATTTATGCAGGTTTAAGAAAGGGCACATACCTAGGCATATCCTTGTAAAATTTAAAATGCCAAAGTTAAAGATAAATTTTTCATGCTTCTAGACCAAAAGAACAAGTTACCTACAGAAGCAGAAAAAAATCAACCAGCACTGGACTTCAGTGCAGCTGCAGAAGTCAGTGGAATGGAGGATTAATATGGACAAATTGCTAAGCGAAAAAGACTAGGATGTATCATATGTCAAGATATTATCTACTTGCTACGGTGAAAGAATGATATTTTCTGCAATGCAAGGATTCCAATACCATCCTTCACCTAACCTGAGGAAAAGTTTCCAGAAAGCACTCTGTCAAGAAGAGGGAGGAGGAAGATTGCGGATGAGAAGGAGATAAAAAAAAAAAACTGATAGAGGAAGGAAAAAGGAAAGGAGTCGATGGTAGGCAAAGAACTTTGCAATATAGGTTGTTAATCTAACTGGATAATAATTGACTGCGAATGTGTACTATGAACACTAAGGAACCTTGAAATGTGAGACATACTGCAAAGGAAGCCTAATAATAGTCTAGAGCAAAAAGTGACATGCGTCTCAGCAATATCCAGGAACTGGAAGTTGGCGGGAGGCATATGTAAAAAAGTAGTTAACACTAAAATTGTCTTCTAGTGGAGGCTAAGGAAATTACGGGGGAAGGAAACTTAGTGAAGTAATATCGTCTTGGGTAAGACTTCATCAGCAAGGACAACGATTAGGAATAGGAATGCTTGGTTCACCTGGTGCACCTGGAGCTTCTGCTCATCTCTGCATGTATTGCTTAATGGGGTGGAAGGAGCTTCTGGAGGCCAGGCTACCAGTACCTCTTGGGGGCCAGGGGGTGGGACATGGTCATCTCAGGCCCATAGGAACAATAAGGCTTCCAAGTTGCCCAGTTGTGGTAGGATCCCCTTGATCAGTGCCATCCTGCTTCTTGGTGTCTCTCAGTGGCAGAGGGGCCCTCTGGCCAGGCAGAGAAGAGAATGTCCCTTGGTCACTTTTTGTCAGTGAATTTCTGGATTTATCTCACTTGCCAGTGCTGCTGGGCCCACCTGGTATTGTCCATAGGTCTTCTGTCTGATCCAGGAACCTACCTCAGCTGTCTTCTGTTGCTAGACTGGTGGTCAGGAAGCATCAGCCTTGAGTCATATTTCTCCGTAGGTTGAGTGGCTGTCAGATACCCATGTCACCATGTTGTTCCTCATGTCCTGGGGTGCCCAACCTGTCCACCTGCTTCTTTCCACCTTTCAGAGCTGCCCTTTGGATCTCTTCTGTTATTTCCAGAATTTACTGTCGTACTAGGAGTCAAGGAAGAGAGAGAAGTGAGTCTACACCTTCTAGTCTACACCCCAAGTCTGATCTCCTCCAAGAGCCATTTATTAACTAAACCCAACTGCCAATGGGAGAGTAAAAGATTGAGTCAGTGCAGTACATAAAGACAGCCTTGGCAGTCCAGCGGCTAAGACTCTGAGCTGCCAATGCAGGAGACGTGGGTTCGATCGCTGGTCAGGGAACTAGGATCCCACATGCTACCTGGCCACAGCCAAAAAAAAAAACAACTGTCAACTTCCCAGAGCACAGAGCAGAATGAAGAAGGGTGAAGAGTGGGCTCAGACAGATAAGCAGAGAAGATTGAGCATAACTACCATGTTTTGGAGAAGGTAAAACCAAAACATTTTAAATATCCAAAGAGTATTTACCTATCCTGTAAGTGTAAGTGTTAGTCGCTCAGTCATGACTGACTCTTTGTGGCCCCATGGACTGTCACCCACCAGGCTCCTCTGTCCATGGGATCCTCCAGGCAAGGATACTGGAGTGGGTTGTCATTTCCTCCTCCAGGGGATCTTCCACATTTCGAGCAGATTCTTTATCATCTGAGCCACTGGGGAAGCCCTACCCTATCCCATACTCTCTTTAAAAGAATATCACTGAAAAAGGAAAGTAACTTCAGAAGGAAGGATGGAAATGCAAGAAAGTGAGACAGGAAATGAATAAGATAAATTGGTGTAGTCAATCAAACATTTGTTAACCACCCAGAGACCTAATTCTGGGATTTTAGAAAGATGATACAAAGTCCTTAGATAAAACAGGGAATACAAAAAAACAAAACAAGTAGTACAAAGGATGGTTCCCTGGGTAATTAAACTGCAATGTTGTCCTGGTCTTGTTCTGAGGTAGATAGCAGTCTCAGATAAATTTAGACTCTGTTACAAAATTTAAGGAAAATTCTCTGATGGTCCAGTGGTTAAGAATCCAGTTCAGGAGGTTCAATTCCTGGTTGAGGAACTAAGTAAGATCCCATATGCCCTGAGGCAGCTAAGCCCAAGAGTTGCAATGAAAGATCCCATATGCCTCAGCAAAAACCTGACACAGCCAAATAAATATGCCAATTAAATAAAAACAATCCTTGTTCATTAAAAAAAGAAAAACTTCTGATCATAATGGATGTTAGAAAAAATTGAAGGCAACTACTAAAAGAACAGCTATTTAACATATAGTTTCAGTCACATACACAGGGAAATGGGAATTATAGAAATTTTTATCCATCTTAAAGAAGGCAGGTGAAAAGGAGAGGGAAGAGAAGCACACCAAAAGAGATGGCAAAGGTACAGAAAACAACAAAATTCTGTAAAGAAATTACCCTTCAATTAAAAAATAATGTTTTTAAAAAGCTTAAGAAATTATTTTTAAAAAGTTTAAAGCTCTGTGAAGTAGATGGATGAGAAAATTTTTTTTAAAAAGTGGTAAAGGTAAAGCACTTGTTATTTCCTGTAGTGACTATTCTAATGGACAAATCATTCAATTCCACAAAATGCTGATGTTTCAGTGAACTGACGGCATATCACATATAGCCTGCTTTGTGTTCAAATGCATTTAAAGAATTAAGCAGCTTTGGTTTCTCATGAAAACGGATAATTAACCAGCTCTGTGGAGGATACTGATGGGAGTAGAGAGTGGTTAAAAATCAATCCCTGGAAAAGCTGTGCCCCCCGTCCCCTGTGCCGTCTTCTTTCCCCCACCACCCTCCCACCCACCTTAAACCCTGGACCTTCCAACACAATCCATTCTTGCTCTCATTTTCTCCTTCCTTTCAGGCCTCTGAGCCAAGCACTTGCTCTGGTCAGGAAAAAAACAAAACAAAAAAAAGGGTGAGGAAGGCAATAATTAGTTAGGAATCTCTCTTTTTTTTTTTAATTTTTATTTATTATTTTTTTAATTGTTTTTGCCATACATTGTCATGATATCACCATGGGTTTACATATGCTTCCCCTCCGGAACCCCCCTCCCTCTTCCCTCCCCCCACCCCGGGAAATCTCGCTGCACCAGCCCCGAGCATCAGTCCTGGGTTGGCGATTGATTAGACATATGAAAATTAACATGCTTCAATGCCCTTCTCCCATATCATCCCACCCTTACCCTCATCCACAAAGTCCACGAGTCTATTCTATACATCTGCGTTCCTTTTGCTGTCTCGCATGTTGGGTTCTTGTTACCGTCTTTCTAAATTCCATATATATGCGTTAATATACTGTATTGTTGTTTTTGCTTCTGGCTTACTTCACTCTGGATAATGGGCTCCAGTTTCGTCCATCTGAGTAGAATTGCTTCAAATGAATTTTTTTTTAATGCTGAGTAATATTCAATTGTGTATATGTACCACAGCTTTCTTATCCATTCATCAGTTGATGGGCATCTAGGTTGCTTCCATGTCCTGGCTATTGTAAACAATGCAGTGATGAACATTGGGGTACACGTGGCTCTTTCAATTCTGGTTTCCTCGGTGTATATGCCCAGCAGTGGGATTGCTGGGTCATATGGCAGGTCTATTTGCAGCTTTTTAAGGAACCTCCACACTGTTTTCCATAGTGGTTGTACTAGTTTGCATTCCCACCAACAGTGTAAGAGGGTTCCCTTTTCTCCACATCCTCTCCAGCATTTATTGCTTGTAGACTTTTGGATGGCAGCCATTCTGACTGGTGTAAAGTGGTACCTCATTGTAGTTTTGATTTGCATTTCTCTGATAATGAGTGATGTTGAGCATCTTTTCATGTGTTTGTTAGCCATTTTTATATCTTCTTTGGAGAAATGTCTGTTAAGTTCTTTGGCCCACTTTTTAATTGGGTTGTTTATTTTTCTAGAATGGAGCTGCAGGAGTTGTTTGTATATTTTTGAGATTAATTGTTTGTCTGTGGTTTCATTGGCTATTATTTTCTCCCATTCTGAAGGCTGTCTTTTCACCTTGCTTATAGTTTCCTTTGTTGTGCAAAAGCTTTTAATTTTAATTAGGTCCCATTTGTTTATTCGTGTTTTTATTTCCAATATTCTGGGAGGTGGGTCATGGAGTATCCCGCTTTGGGTTATGGCAGAGAGTGTTTTGCCTATGTTATCCTCTAGGAGTTTTATAGTTTCTGGTCTTATGCTTAGATCTTTGATCCATTTTGAGTTCCAAAACCCGGCAAAGATGCCACAAAAAAAGAAAACTACAGGCCAATATCACTGATGAACTTAGATGCAAAAATCCTCAACAAAATTCTAGCAAATAGAATCCAACAACACATCAAAAAGATCATACATCATGATCAAGTAGGCTTTATCCCAGGGATGCAAGGTTTCTTCAATATTTGTAAATCAATCAATGTAATACACCACATTAACAAACTGAAAAATAAAAATCACATGATTATCTCAATAGATGCAGAGAAAGCCTTTGACAAAATTCAACATCCATTTATGATAAAAACCCTCCAAAAAGTAGGAATAGAAGGAACATACCTCAACATAATAAAAACTATATATGACAAACCCACAGCAAACATTATCCTCAATGGTGAAAAGCTGGAAGCATTCCCCCTGAAATCAGGAACAAGACAAGGGTGCCCACTCTCACCACTACTTTTCAACATAGTCTTGGAAGTCTTGGCCACAGCAATCAGAGCAGATAAAGAAATCAAAGGAATCCAGATTGGAAAGGAAGAAGTAAAACTCTCTCTGTTTGCAGATGACATGATCCTCTATATTGAAAACCCTAAAGACTCTACGAGAAAATTACTAGAGCTAATCAGTGAATATAGCAAAGTTTCAGGATACAAAATCAACACACAGAAATCCCTGGCATTCCTATACACTAACAGTGAGAAATCAGAAAGAGAAATTAAGGAAACAATTCCATTCACCATTGAAACAAAAAGAATAAAATACTTAGGAGTATTTCTACCTAAAGAATCAAAAGACTTGTATATAGAAAACTATAAAACACTGATGAAAGAAATCAAGGAGGACACAAACAGATGGAGAAATGTGCCATGTTCGTGGATTGGAAGAATCAACATAGTGAAAATGAGTATACTACCCAAAGCAATCTATAGATTCAATGCAATTCCTATCAAGCTACCAGAGGTCTTTTTCAAAGAATTAGAACAAATAATTTCTCAATTTGTATGGAAATACAAAAAACCTCGTATAGCCAAAGCAATCTTGAGAAAGAAGAATGGAACGGGCGGAATCAACCTACCGGACTTTAGGCTATACTACAAATCCACAGTCATTAAGACAGTATGGTACTGGCACAAAGACAGAAACATAGATCAATGGAACAGAATAGAAAGCCCAGAGATAAATCCACGCATCTATGGACACCTTATCTTTGACAAAGGAGGCAAGAATATACAATGGAGAAAAGACAACCTCTTTAACAAGTGGTGCTGGGAAAACTGGACAGCCACTTGTAAAAGAATGAAACTAGATCACTTTCTAACACCATACACAAGGAATCTCTTTTGCTAGAATTTTCCAAATGAGTAAAACAACCGGTAGCAGTGGCTATGGCTAATCCATCTTTAAATCCTCAGGACTTAGCATAATAGTGACCCCAAAGTTATAAGAAGAGAGGGAAGCCTGGGAAGCTGAGAGGGATGGTGAGCAGGAGAACCAATAAACATTTCCTGTGCAGTTGCTGCCTGCCTCGAAGTAAAGAGACAGAACGTCCAAGTCACGGCGTTAACATCTGGGGGTCCGCATCTGATGGTGCTCCCAGCCTCAGCTCCATCCGCAGGAATTCGGCATGCCCTGGACCAGACAGAAGTGCTGAGCCAGGGCGCACTGACATGGCTTCATCCTGAGTCTTGGCCATTCTGGGGGCTACCACAGAACATCACAGATCAAGCGGCTTACAAATAACAGACATCTATTTCTCATAGTTCTGGAGGTGGGAAAGTCCAAGGTCAAGGCACCAGCAGATTCCATGTCTGATGAGAGCCTGCTCACTGGTTCACAGCCTTCCACTCTCTGTGTCCACATGGCGGAGGACCAAGGAGCTTTCTGAGGTCTCTCTCATACAGGCAGGAACCCCACTCAGGAGAGCACCATCCTCCTGACCTAAGCACCTTCCAAGGGCCCCTCCTCCAAACACCCTGGCATTGGGGGTTGGGATTTCACCACAGGAATTTGGGGAGGAGACAAACATTCCATCTAAAGTAGCCCGCACGGATCCTCCCTCCGTCCACTAGGGCAGAGAGCATCAGGGTCACAGTGTCAGTCATGTGACAGAATTCCATCACTGCTCTTTCCTCTCCGTCTCATGCAGGGTGAGAAGGTGACACGTGGAACTGGTTTGTGAGTGTCCTCAGTCATCCCCGCTCAGTCTCAGGACACATACCTGACTCGGGTGAACATCTTCTAGAGCCCAACCTGAGGGCGTGCCCTCAGTGCTCAGCACACAAGCCGAGTGGCACAGTATTTTTATCAAATGAACAGGACAGTAGGGTCCTAAATGAAGGAACAGTTGGTAAGAACTGAGATCAAACTGAGTCAAAAAACCTAAAAAGCGTGTCAATTTCAAAATCATAAAATGGTGTTGGAGAAGACTCTTGAGAGGCCTTTGGACTGCAAGGAGATCCAACCAGTCCATCCTAAAGGAAGTCAGTCCTGAATATTCATTGGAAGGACTGATGCTGAAGCTAAAACTCCAATACTTTAGCCACCTGATGCAAAAAACTGACTCATTGGAAAAGACCCTGATGCTGGGAAAGATGTAAGGATAAGGAGATGACAGAGGATGAGATGGTTGGATGGCATCACCGACTCAATGGACATGAGTTTGAGTAAACTCCGGGAGTTGGTGATGGACAGAGAGGCCTGGCATACTGCAGTCCGTGGGGTCGCAAAGAGTCGGACACAACTGAGCAACTGAACTAAACTGAAGCTTTAGTAAAAAGGAGAATTTTAAAAAACCTTCTGCATAACAGTAAATATATGATAGGTACATTTGAAACAGCCAAAGGTAATTTCCTGAGATAGCTCTATAGCCTTAGTGAATTCATTAAATTTTTATATCATTTTTTAGTACTTCTAGGTCTAAAAGCTAAGATTCTTTGAACATCTCTGCCAAGTGTGAGAAAATATATTAGGAATGGCTCCCAGGTATACTTGAGGACACACCTGCATGACAGAGGTGAGGCCACTTTGTTACAAAAATGACTGACACCTGGACAACCAGTTTGCACATCCATCATAATAACTTATTCATCCTCCTTGAAGTGAACTGGAATTTTCCAGGCTGTAGAGATTCAAGAATATTTTACTTGAGGTCCCAAATTCACCTAGCCACCAGGTATGCTCACCTCTGTGCTGGGAGGTTTTTACCCCATGTTAAGAGCTATAGAGTGAAATAGGGAAAAGTAATGAGATAAATCATCTGATCTTAAAAAAACCATTGTTCAAACATGAACAAAAATAGGAAGAGCCTGCAAATTTTATCTGTGTGCCTCCATCAACAATTTCTCTTTTAACCCTCACAATGACGCCATGAGGTATTATTATCATTATTATCATTTCATGGGTAAAAAGATGAGATTTGTCTCTTTTCATTTCCTAGGGCTGCTATCACAAATTATTACAGACTGCATCACTTAAAGCAACGGGAATTTCTCTCACAACACAAGAGTGTCAGCACTCGTCAAGTGTTGCTAAGGAATTGGCTTTATGGGCAGGAGAGAAAATAGCTTTTAGACTGAGAAATTACAAAATACATAGTATAAGAAAAAATAATTCTACTGGTAATGTACACATGCAGGGTGTGAAGAAGCAAGAAGCAAAGAGCCTCAGTGGACACCAATCACAACAGCCTAGTGAGACCCAATCTTTGCTAAGGCAGTGCCCGTGGCATTAGGGGAAAAAGAAACAGTCATTCAGTCATGTCCGACTCTTTGCGACCCCATGGACTGTAGCCCACTAGGCTCCTCTGTCCATGGGATTCTCCAGGCAAGAGTACTGGAGTGGGTAGCTATTCCCTTCTCCAGGGGATCATCTTGACCCAGAGACTGAACCCAGGTCTCCTGCACTGGCAGGCAGATTCTTTACGACTGAGCCACCAGGGAAGCCCTTAGCACAGTGTAGGCAGTCCACAAACATTTATTGACTACGAATGAATGAAGAGCTAGACGCTCTGTGTGTGTGTTCTTTTTGGAATGTTCCTCAGGTATTTATTATTCACTCACGGGATCCAACAATGTGGTAGGTACTATCATTACTCCCATTTTACAGAAGGAGAAACTGAAGCACAGAGAGGTTAAGACACTTCCTCAAGGTCACAGAACTAACAAGTAGATACACTGGGATTCAAACCAGGACAGAGTCCATGCCTTTAACCACTGGCCAAGCTGCTGCCTGGTAGATGAGAAATCTGAACCCTGGTCAGCTGAAAGTCCAAAGTCAAATGGGCTAGCAGATGATGGGCCCAGAAGATACTCTACTGCTTTCAGGGAAAAACCGAAAACAAGGCTCCACAGGAAAGCTGAGTGTCTCTTTCTGTGAGCAGTGTGATCACCAGCTTCCAGCAAGAGGTTGCAGAGCCACAGTCTCAGGGCTCCTGCAGTTCTTTACGGTGTGTGTTTATGAGCTCACTTCCTTCCCACTGCTGGAATCTAAGACTGGATCCCAGGGTGGGGCTTATGTCCTATTCTGCCCTATTCCCACAGCCTGCCACAGTGCCTGGTACTGAAATGACACTCAGACCTAAGAGTCTAAGGAAAGGGGTAGGGGAGGACAATCTTTTTGTTTGTTTTTCCCTTTTTTGGCTGCACCACCACGTAGCATATGGGTTCTTAGTTCCTTGACCAGGGATCGAACCTGTGCTCTGTGCAGTAAAAACAGAAAGTCTTAACCACTGGACTGCCAGGGAAGTCCCTTTTTCTTTTTTGTTTTGTTTTGTTTTTTCTGTCAAGGGGAGAACAATCTTATTTACCCCAACTACCATTTATGACAACAGATCAAAGTCACAGCTCGATATATCTGTAAGTCTGTGAATCCCTAATCAATCTTAGAATTGTAAATTCACCTCCTCCAAACTCATCATTTGATCTCATCACATTTATTAGCCTCGTGGAACAGGTAACTACAACCAGAAAGTTGAGCAGTAATTATCTGATGTATAAGTCTTCCGTACATAGCATGAGTATTCAGTCAAATAAACAAATGTGATCATTGTGAATATTTATAAGGCAGCAAGGCTACCCACTCCAGTATTCTGGCCTGTAGAATTCCATGGATTGTATAAGTCCATGGGGTCGCAAAGAGTCGCACATGACTGAGTGACTTTCACTTTCAACATTTGCAGAGTTCCAGCTAGTGCACTGTACCAGCAGCCCAAATTCCATGAGTGGGCACAGAAAGCACAAGCTGGGTGTGGACTGGGTCCAGGTAAACCTTGCCTTGTGAAGGAAGGCAGTGGACAGGTCTGGATAGGCAGGGAGTTATGAATTTCCTGAAATCTCATGCAGAATTTTGTGTGCTTACACACTTGTGCCTTTTTCTGGGGAAATGATTGGTGGCATTTAATACAGCCTCAAAGAGCTACTTGAGTGAAACTACAAAACCAGAACTATGGCTTCAGTGTCTTTGCTTACTGGTGGTAATACAGTGTTTCCCTTCCAGGCACCAAATGAAAGAACTACAAGAACCTCTTGGTATAAACAGAAATGGTTCAGGGCCCCTCATGGATGAAGAAGGTGAGAGAAAGGAGATGAATCTGGGAAACATAATAACCTGATAGATGTGAGGCTGTGTGCAAAATTTGGTGCTAAGGTGCTAGTTGCTTCTGTTTCCCTAATTAGTGATTTTCTTAAGAGCTGAACAAAATTGAGTCTTTTCAACTACATTTTTTGAGAAAAGCGAGCTTGAATTAGATGAAGGAGCTGGTCTGGCCATGTGCCTACCTATTTCTTTTCGAGACATTCCACCACCCTTTACCTAATGTACTGGGGGAAAAAAAAAACTGGTGGAAATACCACTCAACTCCGTTAACTTACTTTTTCAGCTGAAATATATTACATAAACCATCACCAGTTCCTCCCTCTCCTCCTATCAAGCAGTAAGCAGAACCCAGGTCCTAGAATATTATAAAGAATAGATGGAGGACTTCCTTGGTAGTCCAGAGGACTCGGGTTCAATCCCTGGTCCAGAAAGATCCCACATGACACAGAGCCACTAAGCTCTTGGGTCTCAACTATTGAGCCTGTGCTCTAGAGCCTGGGAGCCGCAACTGCTGAAGCTGCATGCCCTGGAGAAGCCAGCAGAATGAGAAGCACATGCACACTGCAATGAAGAGTAGCCCCCACTCGCTGCAACTAGAGAAAGCCCATGCACAGCAAAGAAGGCCCAATGCAGCCAAAAATGAATAAATTAATAATAAAACAGTGGGGGTTTTTTTAATGTATATATGTGTATAACTGAGTCACTTTACAACAGAGATTGGTACAACATTGTAAATCAACTACACTCTAATTTTAAAAAAGAAAGAAAAAAAGGGGGGGAAAGAAGTAATGATAAATGCTAATCAATTATTGTGCAGGGGAGAGAGAGATAAGTAGTAACTAATAAATCTTTAAAAAAAAAATAGAATGACTAAGATCAGTATTCTCTTTAAAAAACAGCCCTGGGGCTTGAAGGGGAAAGGTTCATAAGGAACCAGCAGGAGAAAGGGGGAAGTTTGAATGTTTCCCAGGAAGTACTTCTCCTTACTGAACTTCTCTAGTTATTATATTTAAGTTTGGCTACTGGTCATATAAATAAATAAAGGTAAATAGTGTCACTCCACTCTCTTGAGAAAACTCCAAATTCTGTGTAATTACAGGCCAGGCGACAGATAACACCAGGTTAGGGGCTAGAGACGGTGTTTGCTTTTTTGTTATCATCTGTCACAATTTGCTGGGAAGGTAAGAAAACACTGCTGTTTATCTGGGTTCATGGTAATCTCTGACTCCAACTTTCAGAAACTTCAAGGTTTGACTGTGGCCATGTTGGCAGCATCTAATAAATTGCTTTGTAAATGAAGCAGGCAACGCTGACTGATTATGTTTTACAATACAGCATTAGTAAAAAGAGAAAAAGACTTTCTTCTCCTAAGTTGAATTTTAGGTTCACACATGTGTGCCTTTTTCCCTTTCAAAAAAACAATAAAAATTAGATCAGTTTACATACATATACAAGCTAGTCCATAAAATCTGGGATGCAGAGATAAAAAATTTTTGTATGCATGGAATACAAAACGTCATGTACATTTCCTTGTGTTCACACTTTAAGGACATGCTATGTAAGGTGTTAGAATGACAATGAAATGTGAACCAGTTGAAATTCTGAAAGCCTGGCATCCAAGCGACAACTTGGGTGTGGGTCGGAGCAGTAAAAACAGACTAACGTGATCCTTTAAGCCTCTCAGCTTCTGTGTTCCCTTCAACTATCCCCGAATGAATGAAGCCAAGAGAATCTCTGTGCCTGTGTTATCATGAGTTAGTTGCTGATATGAATGCCTGCATTGTGGGAGAGATGGCTCTCTTCAAACCAAGATATATTACTTGACTCTTGAGCAGAGTCACAAATATTTACATGCAAAGAAATAAACAAGGAATACCCAAATCAAACCAGGCCCGCTCTCTGCTGTTTTATTTTAGATCTTTCAGCACAGAGAGCACTTTCTGACTCTGAAGACTCGGGTGTGAACCAGGAAAGCCCTCAGAAGAGCACAAACGCAGGGTCAGGATGGACGTAGGAACGACAATCAAGTTGATCAGAGGACCCAGATACTTAAATGAAAGCTTCACATTTAAGGTTTACAAAGTTCATATCATTGTGCAGCTGCTGATGGTCTGTCAGATGAAAAGAAGAAATAGGGACTTTCCTGGTGGTCCAATGGTTAAGAATCTGCCTTGCAATGCAAGGGACACCGGTTCACTCCCTGGTCCAGGAAGATCCCTCATGCTGCCAAGCAATGAAGCCTGTGTGCCACAACTAATGAGCCTGAGCCCTAGAGCCCTTGAATCACAACTACAGAGCCCATGAGCCACAACTACTGAAGCCCACATGCTGCAGAGCCCCAGCCCTGCAACACCAGAAGCCACCGTAATGAGAAGCCCGAAAACGGCAATGAAGAGAAGCCCCTGCTCGCCACAAGTAGAGAAGGCCAGCATTCATCAATGAAGACCCAGCACAGCCAAAAAATAAAATAAATAAATCTTAAAAAAAAAAAAAAGACCCAGCAGGATACAGCTAAGCCCAGAGGTAGTGAAATATTCTTTTAAAAAAAAATACACTGAAATTTTTTTTAAAGAGTAATAATACGTATTAGATGTAAAGATCCAAAATCCTTCCCATGTTTTAAAATATTGTGTCTAAGTGGTTTGGGTCTGGCATGGTTCTTACCTTAGGCACTTTCTCTAGCAACCTAATCCAGTGAGAAACATTCTGTGAAAAATAATTTACTATCCAGAAAGTTTTCCTGTTTCCAAGATAAGAAAGCCTGTTCTGCCGTCCTGGGCGGGCAAGGGCTGTTTAAGTTACTAGATAACAAAGTTGTTATTGATTCTATTATTTTTACTCTTCCTGATTCCCTGCGGTCCAAAGGGAGTTTGTCAGACTAAGAATGATTTTTATAAAAAGGAGTAGCTGTTATTGTTGTAACTGGCCTCATTGTGACAGATGGGATCTCAGTGTTTTCTCACCGCCCTTTACTCAGGAGCCAGGAGAACAGAAAGCAAACAACCAAGAAACCAACACACTCACAGTAATCTGGACTTCTCAGCGCTGAGCCAGACCACTTGGAAATCAAACACCAGCCTCCTCCTCAATGCCCCTTTTAGCCTGTGGTTATTGACCAGCCTAACATTCCCTTATCACATGTGCATGTGGGCAGAATTAAATGGAATTAGCTGCAAATTATATAAAATTCATTTACTTTTAAAGGAAGCTATTTGGTTATGTTCAGCATAGGGAGCGTAAGGCATTAAGACACAAGTTAATGGTACCGCCTGGAGATGGATCAATCTGCTTTGGTTTTATTGTCTCCCTTTATTTGCCCTTGTGGGTCAGCTGCTGTGGTTAGAAATGCCCAGCTCAACTTCTCTGAGCCCACACTGGAGCCATGTTAACACCCTAAGTAGAACCCCACTCTTTCTAAAGAGCTCAGTGTGTAAGCATGAGTAAGCATGATAATAAAGTAAGGTCATGATAATTCTTTCCAAGTCTTTACTCAAGTAAAGAAAGAATGAATGGAGACTTCTTTGGTGACCCAGTGGTTGGTTACAAATCTGCCTTGCAATACAGGGGACACAGGTTTGATCCCCGGTCAGGGAACTAAGATCCCACATTCCGAGGGGCAACTGAGCCCACACACCACAGCTACAAAGCCTGAGGGCTGCAACGGAAGACCCTCCATGATGCAACTAAGACCTGAAGCAGCTAAATAAATTATTTTTTAAAAAAAAAAGAAAAGAAAGAATGAATGTGCAAGAGAGAAAGGAAATGTATGAAAATGTTTGCTCTCCATGCAGAGATTCACATAACATGTCTTCTGCACTGACCTGGGCTTTTTTCCATACATTTCCCCACTTTCATCTCCTGACAATCTTATGACACAGATTTTATTTGTGATTTTAATTTGAATGTCCGTGCTTCATGCTTGTTCTTTAAGAGTATCTATAAGCTTCTATAGAGAAAATATACTATAGTTTAAGTGTTTGTGGTTGTTCAATGGTGTCTGGCTCTTTGAGACCCCTATGGACTGTAGCCCACTAGGCTCCTCTGTCCATGGAGTTCTCCAGGCAAGAATACTGGAGTGGGTAGATCTCCAGGAGATCTTCCTAACCCAGGTCTTCTGTATTGCAGATGGATTCTTCACCATCTGAGCCACCAGGGAAGCCCAGGAGAAAGACCCTGGGTGTGTTTAAAAGCGCAAATTCCCAAGGCCCAACCCCCACCATGAGGTTATTCAGTAGGTCCGGATTGTGCTCAGAAATGACATGTTATAAGCATCTCAGTGATTTCACACATAGAGCTCATGAATCACCCTTCCAGAAACACTGAACCCGTGTGATTTCATTGATTGGCAGCAGTCTGTACCTCTTCAAGATTTGCCTAAAGATAGAATCTGGCAATATATAAGTGGAGAAAATAAACATATTCAAATACAGCTTATCTCTGCATGAGGATACATTGATAAGAGACACCTACCATGGGAAGAATTACTAAGGGGCAAACTCAGTGGGGCTGAGACCACAGTCAAACAACAAGCCTTTACTTTAATCACTGCCAGAGAAGGCATGAATCAGCCTCGGGCAACCAAGACTGAGAGCCTCAGCCCTGTGTCCTGAGTCTGGAGCTGACTCTCTCACATACCTCCCCTTAGATTTCCAATTTGAACACTTTTGTCTGAATCTTAGATTTGGGCCACAAGCAGAGGAAACACTTTGACAAGGGTGTTTCTACACCCTCACAAAGAAGACCAGGGTTGCAATGATCATCTTCATGACCTGGAGGAGGCAGGAATGAAGCAGGGTTCCAGCCCTGCCTCAGTCCAGACACCAGAATCCTCCTCTGGAATCCTCCTCTCTTGGACCATGGGAGGGCTTCTGAGTTTGTGAAAGCAGCTTAGAAATGGAAAGTGAAAGTGTTGGTTGCTCAGTCATGCCCCACTCTTTGCAACCCCATGGACTATAGCCCACATGGCTCCTCTGTCCGTGGGATTCTCCAGGCAAGAATACTGGAGTGGGTTGCCATTCCCTTCCCAGGGGCTCTTCCTGACCCAGGGATCAAACCCCAGTCTCCTGCAGTGCAGGCAGATTCTTTATTATCTGAGGGAAGAACCTTGGTGGCAAGAGGGCCTTTTGTCTACCAGAGGGGCTTAGATCCTTCGTTCTTCACCTACTGGTAGGGGTGAAGGGTGTTCATCCCTACACGGATGTGATGGGCTCAGGTCATTCTTTCAGGTTCTCCTTGAAGAAGAAGAGGAGGAGGAATGGGAAGAAGGAGAAGGAGGAGCCCCTGCATCTCCTCAGTCCTGTTTCTCCCCATGTAATTTCTTTAGGGCTGGCTGGAGCTGGTGGCAACAGCCTCTCCCCCTCTTCTCTCCCCTTTAAGCAGAGGACACATTTCCCTAAAACATAGGCATATATCCACCCAGTGCTTCCTCTGTGCCCCTGAATACTTCTCTCCAGGCCTACCTGTCTGGGAATGTCTGCAACATTCTCCTGGTAACAGCTCTGAGACTCTCAGAGTCTGCAGTGATTACCAATAGTTAAATGCTTGAAAGTGCATGAAAGGGCTTCCCCCAGGGCTCAGTAGGTAAAGAATCCACCTGCAATACAGGAGACACAGCTTCAGTCCCTGGGTCAGGAAGATCCCCTGGAGGAGGGCATGGCAGCCCACTTCAGCGTTCTTGCCTGGGAAATCCCATGGACAGAGGAGCCTGGTGGGCTTCAGTCTTGGGGGTCACAGAGAGTTGAATGTAACTGAAGTGACTGAACACAGCACAGGTGTGTGAAAAGCAATGCCAGGGGAGAAAGGAAGAGACAGACCATTTACTGAGTGCCTATGAATTGCCACAAACATTAGACATTTTGTCTGTTTGAAATCTCACAAGAATAATTTTTAAAATTACTATTTCCTGAGTGCTACTACACAGCAAGAGAGTGTGACGTTATTATTATATGGGTATATGTTATACAGCAGTGTCATTGTTTTCATTTCACAAATTAGGGTTTTGTGAAGTTGTATAACTTGCCAAGGGACATGGCTGGTGCAGAGCAGATTTAGAATACAGGTATACACAGCTCCTAAGATTTCTATGTGATACACCAAAGTCCAAACGTGTTCACTCCTGACTTTCTGTAACTCAAAGAAATTGTAGACGGGGTCAGTAAGAGCTGTATAGGTGCTTGACGAATAAATATTATTGAAAATATTCCTCCTTCAAACCAAGGGGCCAAGTGAAATGCAGAATGGTTCAGGAAAGTGTGGGTCAAGGCTTCTTTGGGCTCCAGCAGGAAAGTGGGGGTAAGGAAAGGCTCCCAGGAGAACAAAGGATCAGTGAGGAAACAGTAAGGCAGGGAGTAGGGGGCTAAGAGAGGGAAGCTCAGTGAAGGCAAGAAGCTGGTTATCCAGGACTCAGATGAGAAGAGAAATGAAAGGCCTGGGGTTTCTAGAGGCTGCACATAGGGATGACAGAGCATAGATGGGAGCCTGGGTGAGAGCAGGCCAGAGGGGAGAGCCCAGAGCTGCAGGGCCGGCCACGAGGATGCTGAATGGAGGAGGGGTGAGCTCAGGTCCTTTGGAGTCTCAACTTCCCTGAACACTTTCCTTTCAGCTGCAGAGTACACTGAGGGCCTCAGAAGGATGAAACAAAAACAGGAGGAAAGGGCTGGTGTCTTGGGGAGAGGGGCACCAAGCCCAGGCCTAGGGCACAGCCCCCACCCCCTGCCCATATGCCTGTTCCACTCTTCCCTTATCATAAAGAGAGCCTGTGATATAGGGAACAAGACAACTGTCCAACTAAATTAGATCTTTAGGCTGTATTTACTAGACATTTGGGCTTTCCTGGTGACTCAGATGCTAAAGAATCTGCCTGTAATACAGGAGACCTGGTTTGATCCCTGGGTTGGGAAGATCCCCTGGAGAAGAGAATGACTACCTACTTCAGTATTCTTGTCTGGAGAATCCCATGGACAGAGGAGCCTGGTGGGCTACAGTCCACGGGGTCACAGAGAGTCAGACATGACTGAACAACTAACACTTTACTAGATATTTAGAGTGCTAAACTGACTGAATTATCTGGAAAATAATTTCAACTCTCCACTGAATTATGCTTGATTGTTTTGCCCTAGCAATCAATGGAAAGCCTTTGATTTAAAGTCTGGGGTCCTTTTTCCTGATCGAGTTAGGTTTTCCTTGGCCCCTCTCAGACCTGGGTACCAGAGTCTGAGGAAACCCAGAGGTAGGAAGGAAGGATGATGAACCTGGGGGAAAAAACACTCTACCCAAATTCAAGGTACATTATGGAAGGAATGTCCTCATCTCATAGAGCTCATCCTTTGCTTCAGTGCTTCGCCTCCAGGTATCATTTAATAGCAAGTTAACTATAAAGAATACACTCTAACAAATTAAATTGCACACAAATACATCACAAATGCACCCTCCGAGCTAAATGACGACCATATATTGTTTTCTCTTTATAATGGAATACAATGGCTTAAAAATTCTCATCGTTGAGCCAAATTCATCCTTTGGCACGCTTGTGAAAACAGCGAGGAAGACCCAGTCACTGACGGGAGGACAGGGTGACCTCCATTCGAGAGCCGGGCCTCGGCAAGTGGGGAAGAGGGCAGGCGAGGACCGCCGGTATCAGCCATCAGGACGTCCTGCTAATAAACGACTTTTTCACTGTCCACACTTTAATTGGTTTACAGCCTTTTCTGTTTATTTATCCATAAGAGCTGCTGCTAAATGGCTCGAGAAGGCGCTCGCCTAATGGCTCGGTATCGCTGCCGGGGCTGTGGGAGGCGAAAGGGGCTCGGGCGTCAGCGGGAGTGAGAGCGGAAATGTATTTCACCTTTAATGGACTTGGCGCTTTTATGACACCCTGAGCCCGGTCCACAGAAGAAACACAACGCACCACCCAGATCGGTGGCGAGGATCTGTATAAGCCTGATAATCAGGCGATCCCCAAATCTTTCAACTTTGTCCCACCTAATAACAACAACAAACCGCTGTCTGATCTCGGGTTCCCGGGCCACTTATCGGGGCAGGCAGCAGCAGCAGCAGCAGCAGCAGAAAACGCTTATGCGAGCGGGAGGGCGCGGGCGGCCCATCTTCAGCCCCACCGCCCCCTCCTCACATTTGGCGGCGGTGATCCTGGCCCCCTGGATTCCCGGATTTTGGCAGCGAGCTCAGGCGTCGGGCTGGCTTTCTGCTGAGTGCCCCTTTCCTTTCTGCAAGGCCGAGCAAAAATATTAAATGGGAGCAAATGAAGCATCGAAATGGAGACCAATTTACAGAAATGTGCAATTAGAAGAGAAGTGCAAAGTAAACACGTGGGGAGGGGGGAGGGGGAGAGGGAGAGAGCCGGGGGAGGCGGGCGTCAGCGGAGAAGGAGGCGGGGGCTGCGGTGCGGAGGGAGCTAGCGAGAGGAGGAGGGGGGAGGGGAAAGGTGCCCGATCTTTGTCCCAAGCTGTGCTGCCGCCCGCTCATAACCACGTCGCCAAGTCAACCCGCGGCGACCTAGCCCATTATCTCCGAGGGTCAACACGCGGCGGCCCGGCCACCCCTCCGGCCCTGCCCTCTGGATCGATGTGGTCGCTCGCGGCCGGCGATATCGGGTCCTCCGCGGACGCCGGGAACAATGGACTCATTGACGCGGGGGCGGAGAGATTAGGGGCGCGGGTCCCACGACCTTTCGCTTCCCGGCCCCCTCGGACTGCAGGTGGCCCTTTTCCCTGAAGAAATCGCCGGAACTGTCCCCCGCCGCCCGCCGCTCTCAGCCGGCCTTTCGGTGAGAGGAGCGCTCGGAGGGCCCCGGAGGGGGGCGCGTGCCCATCCTGGGGCGGACCCCTCGGTGCCCAGCGCTTACTCACCCCAGCACAGATGACGCCTGCACCAACATCTCACCGCAGAAGGAATCTGCCGAGAAGTTCAGATCCCCAACTAGGTTTTGCTTTTTAATGAAAACGAGGCATGTTTCGGGGAAGCGCACGTACTGCATACGCATTCGTGTGTTTTCCACCAGTCTGTTAAAATCTGGTCAAACCTGGTAAAGGACTCGACGCAGTCTGCAGTTTAGCAAAGTCAGTGCAGTGATTTTTCTCTTTCTGGTTCCTGGTGGTCCACGCTCTCGCTTGCCCAAGCTTCTCTGCAACGGGGTCCAGGGCTTCTAAAACCCGCCTGGCGGTTGGAAGACTGCGGTCATTTCGTCAGGACACTCAGAATGGCCAGGGCGAAGGGGTCGGTGGCGTGGGTCCTAGGTTTGGTGCCAATGCGACCTCGAAATAGTCCGTGGGCACCACTGGTTGCGAAAAAGCGTCTCTATTCAGTGAGGACCTCAGAGCGCTTTTCTGAGCACTCCCCTCCCGGGCCTACCTTGTTTCCATCCCACCCAGGAGTCGACTCTCTGCAGCCGCCCAACTTCGGCCAGGTCTCCGGATTCCTGTGGGGCTAGCAGATCTGGAAACAGGGTGCCAGCCCCCTCCCCCGGCCAGACACAAGAGGGGCCACAACTTCATTTCCCCCTTGCCCTTATAGGAACCGGCATTCTGAGTTGACCAAATGGGCCTCAATTCCCCCAAATCAAAAATTAAAAGTGCCTTTCAGTTAAAAATTTTTAAGCCATTGTGAATGCTTCTGAAGTTATAGTTTACACTCCAGAAATCCTCGGAGCACAACCATAGACAAAAACACACTGTGAATCCTGGATCTTTACGTGTTAGCTCACTGACATCATTTATGCTCGTGTACAAATTGCAGAAACTGCAGAACCAACGGCTTCTGACCTGTAGAGCTGAAGTCTTTGCATTTTTCTTGGACCGTATTCCCTAACAATATTTTTAAAGTCTGTCTACAACCTCAACATATGTATATACTTGTAAATTGTATCAATGAACAGTATGAAACATACAAGGAAAAGCAGACTGTTTATGATGAAATATATTTCTATAAACGAATAGAAGTTCCTGCCCCACTTAGAATGTTCATTCCTGCCCCACTTTGGCACTGTCCTTTAAGTGTATGCAGGAAACCGATCCGAGGGAGAAAACGGAAACATCCAGGGGGCTCGTGGGGACCCGGGTCTGGCTTCTTAAGGCCGCCGGGCAGGCCAATAATGGCCTCAGGCAGAGCCACGTGGGGCACAGCGGAGCCTATGGCGCGGCGGCTGCCCGCCCGTCCCGCCGGCCCCGGGTGCCCTCCTCGAGCCGCGCCGAGCTGTCAAAGCTGCAGGGGTGGCGCCGGCAGTGCCAGCGCCGCGCAGCTCCAAGTCCCCGGCCCCAGCTCGTTCTCCCGGGTCCCCAAGCCCGGGCGGCAGCCATGAACCGCGAGGAGCAGTACTACGCGGCCACGCAGCTGTACAAGGACCCCTGCGCGTTCCAGCGGGGCCCGGGGCCCGATTTCAGCGCCAGCCCCCCTGCGTGCCTGTACATGGGCCGCCAGCCCCCGCCGCCGCCGCCGCCGCCGCCGTTCCCCGGAGCCCTGGGCGCGCTGGAGCAGGGCAGCCCCCCGGACATCTCCCCGTACGAGGTGCCTCCGCTCGCCGACGACCCGGCAATGGCGCACCTCCACCACCACCTCCCGGCTCAGCTCGCGCTCGCCCACCCGCCGGCCGGGCCCTTCCAGGATGGAGCCGAGCAGGGGGCCCTGGAGGAGCCCGGCCGCGTCCAGCTGCCTTTCCCGTGGATGAAGTCTACCAAGGCTCACGCGTGGAAAGGCCAGTGGACAGGTGAGTCTTCCCCCCGCCCGCCCCCAGCCGCTCTGTCCTCACCCGCTCTCCGTTCGACTGCCCCTGCGTCCAAGCGCTTCCCAGGACCCTCTCTCGGTCTGTGACCCCAGCCCCCAACCCCGGATAACCTAGAGTCGGACTAAACCATAGGGAGCTACAAGGCCGTATAGCACAGAAGCGTTTTTTTCTGGCTCGATCTGGAGCGGCCTTTCTACTCAGCAGTCTTCCTCGGAGTTTAAACCCCTTCTTCCCCTGTCCGCTGAACTCCAGGAGCCCGCGCTTCCCGACAGCCTAGGCCTGTCTGAGTTCAAGGCTTCGGACCTTCCAATCCTCCTCCAGCGGGGGTCCCCCAGCCCAGTACTCCTGGAGTGCCGTGGAGAGAGCGGAGCGGGGCTCTGGGATGCTCTGGACCCCGGCTTCAGAGCCCCGGCCTCCTTCTCACTCTGAATTCCACTCCCCCCACCCCCTAACTGGAGGCTTCTGTGAGGCAAGCCAGACCATCTCAGGGGCACCTAGTTGATGCAGAGAAGCAAGGAAGGAAAACTGTAGCCAGGCGTGCAGAGGTGTCCAGCGGCCGGGGCTGGGCCGGGAGGGGGCTCACCTCAAGGTCGGGGACTGCCACTCACCCCCACCCCACCCGCGCCCCCCAGCAAGGCAGCTGGGGAGGCACCGGGAAGCTCACTCACTCACTTTTAAACAAACACAGGCTGCTTCCCAGCAAGGCAGTTTGAGGAGGGAGATGCCCTCCTGGCACAGGCGGCTTGGAAGACCCCTAGCTCTGGCCGGTACCGGAAAGTCGGCCCGGAGCAGCCCCTAGGTCCCTTCCCGGCCCTACCCGGCAGCGAGTTCCGGCGGCGCGGCCTGCACTGCTGGCACCGTGTGACCGCTTCCGTGCAGAAGCCCCTTCCAGGCTCACCTGTACTGCAAGTCGTGGACTTTTCCCCTCCTCCCAGCTAACAGTGGGGAGTTGGGGGAGGAGGCTGCAGGTGCCCCCACCCCGGGAATCCTTGGCCCCCAGTCTGCACTGCCTGACTGGCCTGCTTGACTGTGAGCTGGTGAAGCCCGGCGGGTCTTTGCAGGATCCGGGCATGCCCAGGGTCC
Source organism: Antilocapra americana (assembly GCA_007570785.1). Taxonomy (NCBI): domain Eukaryota; kingdom Metazoa; phylum Chordata; class Mammalia; order Artiodactyla; family Antilocapridae; genus Antilocapra; species Antilocapra americana. The sequence goes on from ML663566.1 coordinate 33,451,651, forward strand.
CCGGGGCTAGCCTCTCTCAGCCTTTCTCCCGAAGGTTCTGAGGGGTCTCAGGCAAGTCGTGAGGCAGGACAGAATTCAAACTCAGGCTGTGATCTTTCCCCGCACCAACCAAACCCCAGACAGACCCTTTTCCAGCCCACGCGAAGTTGCGGCCAAAGGCCTCGGAGCCTTGGGTAATGCGGGGTTCTTGGGAGGCGGGAGGCCAGCGAGCCTGGACTGGACGGAGTTTGCTGCGTCTTCTGACGCAATGGGGACGAGTTTCTCCAATTCCTAGCCCTCCTCCGCAGCTTCCTCAGGAAAAATGCAAGGAAGTTTCTGAAAAAGCCTTTCTGAGGTGGGGTAACTCCCCCACCTCCTGGACTCCTGTGGACAGAAGGGGTCAGTGTGTAAAACCTGAAGGAAAGGTGGCAGCGGGGGTGATGGGGGGAGCTGTGGAGGGGGAACATCCCTAGATTGGAGGTCCAGGGTCAGAGAGACCTGTGCTGGCGGGCCCCCCTCCAGCCAGGATACTGCTGCACCAGCGCAGTCCTCCCTGGAAACTCTGGAAGGAACCCAAATTCAAGGTCTGTGACCCCTGCCTGGCCACTCCTAGAGGGGCTTCACACCCCTGGGGAGAAAGAAGTGACCCCAAGGGCTTTTATTCACAGATCAATCGGGTATGATAATTAATGACAATAGGAACTTCCAAAACCCTCAACCTAAAAAAGGAACTACTTCCACCTCACTGGTGGTCTTGCCCCTAAATACCACCCCACCCCCTTGCGCCTCAGAGAAAGGTACAAACTGATCTCTTCCCTTTTCTGACCACCAGCAGCTTCCATCCAACACCTTCATGCTCACTCAGTTGCTCAGTCCTGTCCGACTCTGCAACCCCACGGGCTGTAGCCCGCCAGGCTCCTCTGTCCGTGGGATTCTCCAGGCAAGAATACTGGAGTGTGTAGTCATATCCTGCCCCAGGGGATCCTCCTGACAAGCGGATTCTTTACCACAGAGCCATTGCAGGAAAGCCAATCCTACACCAGGGTCCCTGAGTTAGGGGGCCCTGCGGAGCCTCTCAGAGCACTGTGGTGAGGCTGGTGAAAACCGGCCAAAGCCCTGAAAGATTGCGAGGTGAATTTATGAACTCTGAAGGACCTTTTTAGATGTTCTTTTTTAAAATTGCTTTACAATATTGCGCTGGTCTCTGCCATACATCAAAACGGCTCCCTCATTTCTCTCGAAAACCAAGAAAGGCTTGAAGTGTTAAGCTTCTGAGATGCCCCCAGCCAGCAGGACTCTGCTGACTCAGACCTGAACCTCTGCCTTGGCTTCTGGGCACCCCCTTTCAGTCTGGGGAAACCCCAGCGAGTTGTACAGGGTGGTTAACCTTCCTAGCAAACATACACACTAGCTTTTCAACTCTAGCCGACAGGCATAGTAGAAATGCCTGCCCTACGCAGGAAAATATGACTTTGGTCTGTTCCTGGTGTTTTGGTGGAACCGACTATCTCAGAGTCCACAGCCTGGGTGCCCTGGTGTCTCATCCAGAAAGGAAAACATTAGGGCTTGGAGGCTCAAAGCTACGACAGCAAACTAGGGGTGAGCAGCGCTAATCCAGCGGGCTGGGCCTGGCTGTTGCTTCTTTGGCCTGGGGTTCCTCTACCACCCACCACTGCCACCTCCCCAGTGGGGTACCCAGCTCCCCGGTATGGGGTCAGGCCCGAGCCTCCCCTCCCAGAGAGCCTCTGCTCCCACCTCTGCCAGTATTTGAGGCCCTGGATGCAGAGTCTGGGGCTGACAGTGACCTTGCCTCAGGCTCAGAATGGTTCCCCTTCTGGTCCAGGGCAGGGGCCCAGCCGAGGTCAGAATGACAATTGCAGAGAATCTACCAGCTCTTGAGTTGGTGCTGATCACAACAATATAACTCTATAGAGAGATAATATGTGATATAACATACGAAATACAACAATACATGTCATAATCCCTGGATTCTTATTAGCTCAAGGTCTTTCCAACTGAAGGTTGCACCCATTTGTTGGTGGTGAAATTCATTTACTGTGTTGAGACCTCTTTATCTATTTTTTAATAAACTCCAGAATGTGCCCGCAGTGTGGGAGACGGGTTTGATCCCTGGGTTGGGAAGATCCCCTGGAGGAGGGCATGGCAACCCACTCCAGTATTCTTGCCTGGAGAATCCTCATGGACAGAGGAACCTGGTGGGCCCCAGTCCATGGGGTCACAAAGAGTCAGACACGACTAAGCACAACCCAGTAAACAATAGGAAAAATTAGACAGCATCATATGTGCTAAAGTTTGGTTTAATGTCCTAGATTTTTTATATGTCAATTATATATCAGCGTGTGAACTGAGTGATGATTTGAAATACATTTCTTACTATGAGTCGTCATCAGAAAGTTTTTTTTTCCTAAGTCTTTATTTAAAGACATTTTTTGCCTTGGTAGAATCCAGTTGGTTTAGATTCTTATTATGTGTATTTTGGGCTTCCTTGGGAGCTCAGTAAAGAATCTGCCTGCAATGCAGGAGACCCAGGTTTGATCCCTGGGTCGGGAAGGGAAGATCCCCTGGAGAAGGGAATGGCAACCCACTCCAGCATTCTTACCTGGAAAGCTCTGTGAATAGAGCAGTCTGGCGGGCTACTGTCTGTGGGGTCGCAAAGAGTCGGACAGGACTGAGCCACTAACACTTTCACTTTTTCACTATGTGCATTTTAATCAGCATCAACGCAAACAGCATGATTCTAGAACCACTGGTTGATAGAGCCACGGTTAGATAAAAGACCTCCAAGGAAAGACAGCCTTACTAAGGAAGGCCTTTGCGCCCCAGATTGTACTCTTGGGTAGATGGTTGGACCTCAGCGGCCAGAGCCGAAGGATCGGGCTGCAAGGGTGGGAGCAGGCGAGAGGAGCCGGGGTCAGGGGGGAGGGGAGCCCACATTCACAGGCGGTGTCGCCCGCAGGCGGTGCCTACGTCGCGGAGCCGGAGGAGAACAAGCGGACACGCACCGCCTACACCCGCGCACAGCTGCTGGAGCTGGAGAAGGAGTTCCTATTCAACAAATACATCTCCAGGCCGCGCCGCGTGGAGCTGGCCGTCATGCTGAACTTGACCGAGAGGCACATCAAGATCTGGTTCCAAAACCGCCGCATGAAGTGGAAGAAGGAGGAGGACAAGAAGCGCAGCTGCGGGCCCCCGGCGGCGGGAGGTGGGGACGCGGAGCCCGAGCAGGACTGCGCGGTGACCTCCGGCGAGGAGCTGCTGGCGCTGCCGCCCCCGCCGCCCCCCGGGGGTGCCGTGCCGCCCGCGGGTCCCGCCGCCGCGCGAGAGGGCCGCCTGCCGCCGGGACTTAGCGCGTCACCGCAGCCTTCCAGTGTCGCGCCCCTGCGGCCGCAGGAATCTCGGTGAGAGACTCGCCCGGGCGGGAGGAGCGGACCCAGGACCCCGGGTGTGACCACCGGTCCAGGCTGCAGGGGCTCTGAGGCGCCTGTGCCCACTGGGAAGCGGTGGGACGACGCTGCCCCCCTCCCCCTGAAGAAAAGACGTTCTCTGTAATGTTCGGGGCCCCTTCGGGTGAAACTGCTGGGATTGGCAACGTCTGAGCTGTTGGACCTCTTTTTAGAGAAGCCAACTCTTCAAAAAAAAAAAAAAAACATAACTATACAGATAGGAACCTTGCCCTAACACAAGCAGGCGAGCCGGCTGGAGCCCCTTCATCTGCCCGGAAACAGAGCCATTTTTACTCTAAAGGTGCCTCTGCCTTTACCTTTAGAAATAATTGAAACATCCGAGGTTTCAAAGACCTACTGAAATGGATGCCTGTGGAATAGAATAATTCCTCCTCCTTCTCTTCTCTTTTAATCTTTTCATCAGAACCAAGCACCTCACTGCACATCCTTCGGCCTCCACTTCTTTTCTCTGAAGAAGAGACTGCCTTGCAGGGGTCGCTGGGCAGCAGCGGGGCTAGGGGGTAGGGGTAACCCCATTTTTCCAAGGTACACTCCCGTGGGTGAGGTGGGAAGGACCTGGAGGTTTAGGGGAGAAAGAGGATCTCCCCCCCCCATCAATCGCTGAATCAGATATATGTGGGTGTGCATTTAGTTCCTGGTCTCCTGGAAGGGAAGACTGTGCGGAGGCAAGCAGGGAGCCCTGACTCACCTTGGAAACTATCGAAAGTGTGATTTCCACATCCTCAGAGATGATGAAAGCTTATGTGGTTGAGGAGCTTGGGGGGAGGGGGGAATGGCTATTTTTATTTAAAGTTTTTAAATTACCTCACAGTTCTTTACAAACAGGTCTGTGGTTTCCAGGTCAGTTGGTTGTTTCAGGGTCTGGGTCTTGTGTTCAGGTGATGTTTGTGGGAAACTAATAAATACAGATAATTGGAAAGAGATCAAGACTGATTCCCCTCGCTTTGTATCGAACCCGTTTTGTGGCGCAATGATTCCAATTCATTAAAAAAAATTAAAGCAGCATATTTTCTTAGGCACTAACCAGAGAAAAGTTGGTAATTAAGACACCACCTTTGGGTTACGACGAGGTTGAGAAAGCCTATCAGTGGGTGGATTTTCGGATTTGTTTTATTTTAAAGTTAGGAGTCACTTCCGAAGATGAACTAATTTCTTAGGCAACGGAGCCCAGAGATGGGGGGTTGGAGATGGAGGGGCTGTCCATGAATAGGTACAGTGTCATTACTGCCTCCCTGCACCGCTGGCACCCAGGCTGTCAGAGAAACGCCCAGAGCACGCAGTCCTGGATGAGTCTCCACACCCGGAGCCCAGGGGCCAGGAGGCTTGTCTTGGGGACGCACAGGCCACAGTTCTACGGGCTCCCGAACTCCAGACACCCCCTCTTCCCCATGACCCTTGGACAGGCGGCTGGCTCAGCTGAGCACCTGAAAGTCCTGGTCTGTCCCAAGTGCTCCCACTGGTCAGTCTTGAGACATGGACTCACACCCAAGATTACATGATACTTTCTTTAGCAAAAAGACAAAAGGTTTGTTTCATTGGTGGTTTTTGCTTCTGCTTGTTTTGCTGTTTTGTTGTCATTGGGTTGTTTTGCTTTTTGTTTTTGAGAGAAATCGAGTCGCAATGTCCAAAGAAAAGCAGGTTCTGTGGATCAGAAAGGAGCTCACAAGGCCAGCAGTGGCCTCGCCCTGCAGCCTCTGTGCACCTGCCTGGGCTCCGGAGTCCAGCACCTCTGGGTTCGGACCTGGGGTCCCTCAAATACCGGCCGCGACTCGGATAATATGACTCCACTTCCCCGTGCCTGGGCTTCCTCACCTAAAACATGGACGCACCTCACAGACCTGTGAGGCTTACACCAAAGAACACAAGCAACGCGCTTAATTCAGTGTCTAGAAAATAGTTATCCCTGTAAAATAGTTGTGTTACAACCGCGGTCGTTTTCTGGGGAACTGAGGCTGCAGTTTTTCGCCGGTGCCCACAGCCTCTCTCCTTCAACAGATCCCTTCTTGGTCACATACCCACTTACCTTTACTGCGCGCGTCCTAGTTTCACGCCGCCCCGCCTCGTAAGTATGCTTAGACTGCCCGCAGCATCCCTGACCAGGCGAGCTGTCCTCACCGGACACCAGGGGAGCTGATACTGGGGTGCGGAGAGCGGACCCTCTGGAGCTCGGCCTCCCAGCTGGAAGGGGATTTGAGCTCAGAGACCAAGGAGATGTTGAGGTTTCCCGCGGGGACTCGGGATTCCAGGGTTCCGCATCCCAGGGAGAAGCCCGGGCCGCCGGGGCGGGCTCGCGAGTGGAGAGCGCGGTCTGCCTCAGGCCTGCCTGCGGCCTCCAGCTTCGCGGGGCCGGCGCCTCCGCGCTGGAGAAGCTCAACTTTCAGTTCTGCCTCCCCGGTCTCCAATCACCTTCTACTCCTTTAGCTACACAGGGGCCGGGGGCAAATCCCTGAGTTCTCCATTTCCTCCGTCTTCCCTGGTGCTTCAGACGGTAAAGAATCTGCCTACAATGCAGGAGACCCGGATTCGATCGATCCCTGGGTCAGAAAAATCCCCTGCAGGAGGGAATGGCAACCCACTCCAGTATTCTGGCCTGGAAAATTCCATGGACAGACGAGCCTGGTGGACAACAGTCCATGGGGTCGCAAAGAGTCGGATACGACTGAGCGACTAACATTCTGGAATATAATGGGCTCAACGCGAGGATGAAATGAGACGGTGTCTTTCTAATTTATTGCCGGCCCGGCGCACAATGGTCGGGGAGGCCAAGAGGAGATGCTGTTGCCAGCGGAGGCCGCCACCACCCCCACCACCCCCGACCCCGCCCCAGGAGACCCAGGGAGGCGGCGGAGGGCGGGCCCGACTCGCCAGGTGGGCCTGGAAGACAGCGAGGAGGGGACCGAGCTCCGGCTGGAGCCGCGCAGGGCCTCACCTGGCAGGATGGGGCGCGAGGTCCGACACCCCCGGCCGCCCAGGCCCCAGACCCGCGTGCGGCTGGACGTTCGCTCCCAGTCCGCGTGGCCGCCCTCGGCCACGGGCTGGCGGATGCGAACCGCGGGCCCAGGGCGTCCGGTGCTGTCAGCCAAACCCCCGCGCGGCCCAGGCTCCGGGTGAGGAGGCCTGAACGACGACGAGCCCTCCCTGGAGCCAGCCGGCCGGGGCTCAAGGGACCGCCGGGGGCCGGGACCCGCGGTGACCGCGGTGCCTACCTCCCCGGTGGGGCCAACGGCCTCCCTCCGCTCCTGGGCGCCGTGCGCTCGTCCTCGCGGTGGACACTCGGAGCCCGGGCGCCGGGACAGCGGCCCCGGCGCGGAGGGAGACGGGGCCGGCCCGCGCGTCCACGCCCGCCGCCCGGCGCAGGCCATCCGCGCGGGGCCGCGGACCCCACCTCTCCGCCCGGAATCTGCCGTCCGCCATGAGGTACCGTCGTGGAGCCTCGGCACCGTCCAGGCTCAGCCACAGCTGCCCTCCCGGATTCCGGAAACCCTGCGCGGGCTCCGCGCTACACCACCGCCACCAGGAGCCATGAAGAGCACGAGCAGCGGTGAACCCCGGTGCCTCTCAGGGCACCGGCCACAGTATGCAAAATCCCCTTTTCTCTTGCGGTATTATTCCTTCCTGTAGATTTGCTAACGGTTTCACCACGAAGTTCTCACGTTAAAAGCAAAGTTCATGCCACGCGGTAACCACATGTGATTTCGAGGTGATTTCCGAGGGGGCGGGTGGCATCTGTAATTCGCTTGCCCCTTCAGATCCGGGCCTGGCGCCTGAGTGCGCTTTTGACAGGGCTCCTCCTCTGGGCTGGCACCTCCGTAAGCCTGAAAGCACCCAGCTTTGGAAAGCAGAGTCACCTCTCCTCCTGATGTCCCTCACAGTCACGCAGATTGGATAGATTATCGGTGAATTTATCACGGTAAATAGGAATCACTCGGGTTTCCCTAATGTCTCCCTTTGCACAACAAAGGCTGTGTTGATTTCCCAGATTAATCTTGACCCTCTTAGTCCAGCGCTGTCACTCTCTCCATATGCTCTCCTTCAGCTAATTCTGTTCATTGCATTTGCTGAGGTGAAATCTAACTATTACAGTGCCCTTTGCCTTTGTTCTTTCATTCCATTCTCTTCCTCCTTTGCTTTCTCTCCTGATCTGTGTTTCTGTGCAGATGTGCGAATGCCTTAGGGTGAGCTTCCATCTCCATGTCTCGGTTTGTGTGTTGGCCCGTGTGCATGTGTTCAGGATGTGTCTTACGTGGGTTGCAGTAGCGGCAGTGATCAGTGTGTGTAGGGACCAGGGACACCTTCCTATACACTCCCCCCCCCACCCAGGACTGCCTGATGACATTGCTTCTGATGCAAACTGGCCCCTCAGGTAATTGTGTCTATTCTGTATGTTGACACTGTGTTTTCCAGCAGGAAAATCAGTCTTCAGAAGAACCCATGTTGGGGACTTGAGTAGAAGCTAGCTGATTGCTCAAGTATTGCACGATTGCCTAAGGAATTGAAATTGTTTTTCTTTCTAAGAAAAAAGTCCACAACTGAGTCTTTCATACTTCAGAGACCAAGAAACCATCCTGAAAATCCAGTACTTTGAAGTGTCAGAAGAGGGAAGTACTGAGTTGACACTGATCAAATTTTACTCAAAGCCATTCTGACAAGCTAGATGTGGGAGCTATGAGCCTAACGGGGACACTGAGGCAGGGCAGCAGGAAGCAGAAGGGCTTCATGGCAACAGAACTGGGAGTGATGGAGCCTCTCAACTGGCAGCCAGCTTTCAGGAAATTACCTGTGGTTCGAGCCACAGGAAGTGGTCTGCGGTTGACTCCTAGTAGGAAGAAGAGGTGAGGCTCTACAAATAGTGGCTACCAATAGCTCTTTTAAGAGTGACAGTGACTGATATGGGTCTTTTGGATTACCTAGTGATTACCTATCAATGCCAAGTTCCCTTATTAAAGTGTGCTATGTTTATATATCATGAAAGAGAATAAGTGTAATCAAATTTTATTCCTTTTTAAGTTAAAATTATTTTTCTTTATGAGGGAAATGTCATGATGTTCATAGTCTTTATTTTTTGGCTGCATCATGTAGTATGCAGAATCTTAATTCCCTGACCAGGGATGGAAGCCAGGACTCCTGCATTGTGAGCATGGAGTCAACCACTGGCCTGCTGGGGAAGACCCTATAATTCACTTTTCAGTAGAGTTGCTTAGAGTCTTTCCCTAAATGCAGAACATGTGGACACCTTAAATATATGCCATATTATCAGAATGCAGTCAAGATTCTTACCTGCATCGTAGAACACACTGAACTCTCACATCTAGTCATAATTACACACATAAAATTGTAACAGTATCTTTGCTGTGATTAATTTACAGCAATTGAAAATCTGTTACTTTTCTGAATTCTCAATTAGTCTTACACCCAAGGGAATGAGAATTTGAAAAATCATTTATCCTATTTACACATGCTCTAAAAAATTCATAAGTTTCACACATCTAGATGTGTCTGGAAGTACTGTGAGTCTGAAATTGATATATTACATGGAAGTATTTCCACCTTGGTAGTTCTAGAAATGCAATAAATGGTATAAAATAAACTCCAAGGTTTAAAAACGAATAGAAAATACAATTGAATTTATTATAATCAACAAATATATTATTTTAATTTAATGTTGAAAGTCTAATTTGCTAGACCAAAAGTACAGTAGATTATTTCTCCTTTGGATGAGGAGACACAAGAACACACAGATGTTATAAAGCACAAGCCAGCTTTCATGCTGCCTGATGTCCTGAGTTCCAGTGGAGGAGAGAGGGAAGGATGTCTGGACAAATACAGAGATTAACAGTGCTGTTTCTCAGTGCTCTGGTCAGGGTTTAACTTCTCCTTTTGCATCCACTATTTATGGCAATTCTGAATGAGGACAATAATGTAATCCCTTTGAGCTTGTCTATTTGCCTGTGAATTACTGATAATGACACCTCCTGTGATTGATCTGCAATCTACATGCATGCTCATTCATGTCCAACTCTTTTTGACCCTGTGGACTGTAGCCCGCTAGGCTCCTTTGCCCATGGTATTCTCCCAGCAAGAATACTGGAGTGGGTTGCCATTCCCTCCTCCAGGAGATCTTTCCTACTCAGGGATTTAACCCATGTCTCCTGCATTGGCAGGTGGGTTCTTTACCCCTGAGCCGCTTGAGAAGCCCATCCTCATGTGATTGCTGAGGGTTAAATGAAATCATGTATGTAGAGTGCATACATGGGTGATCATGTATGTACAGTGCAGACATGGGTGACCAAGTGTGTACAGTACATTTATGGGTGGTTGGTGTGTTTCCTCCATAAACTGAGATCATTCACATCTCACTTGAGCAAGAACAGCGCTTTGCTCAGTGGACCTCAGAGGTGACAAGTGACACAAAACAGATGTGTGCCCTTTTGTCTGGGACCTCAGATCCTCCCTCTGATGGCAGAGTTAGGTCTCATCCTGAATCTTCACAAGAGAGTGTCTGGGCTGAAAAACCACACTGGTGATGACCAGGCAGAAGCAAAAATCAACCACCAACTCTATCATAGAGGTAGAAGCTAGTTGCGCTGAAGTTTCACTTCAGACAGTACTGATGCCCCAGTTTGTCTAGCAGTATGTGTAAGACACATATGTTTTAACTAATTTGATTTAATCTAATGACCAAAGAAAGTGTCTTGACAAAGGGGAATTTATTTAGGGGCCCCCAGGCTTCCCAAGATAGGTGATTGTCCCAGACCTCCTTAATAAGTCATTTCCTTTGATGTTATTGTGTGGTAGGTTTAGCTATGGCTACTGGAAACCCAAAATAGCTGAGGCTGAAGAGTGAAGTTAATTTCTCTCCTACATGGAAGTGTGGAGGCAGGTGATTCAGAACTGGAATATTGCTCCAGAGTTGCCCGGGGCCCAGACTTCCCAGGTGGCTCAGTAGGTAAAGAATCCACTGCCAGTGCAGGAGATGAGGATTTGATCCCTGGGATGGGAAGATACCCTAGAGGAAGGCATGGCAATCTGCCCCAATATTTTTGCCTGGAAAAAGTCCCATGGTCAGAGGAGCCTTGTGGGCTACAGTCCATGGGGTCACAAAGAGTCAGACGTGACAGAAACTGACTTCCCTTTCTGATACCGCTAAATTTGCCCCCATTTCATGGTTCTATAGGGCCCTCCAGCTATGACACCCACTTTCTAGGCATCCAGGGGAAAGAAACAAGGACAAAGGGTAGGCCCCTGTGATGGGTGCAATATTGATCCCTTGAACCTGTGGATGTGTTCTGTTATAGCACAAAAGGGTCTTTACAGATGGAATTAAACTGGGGACCTTAACTTAATCCTGAATTATCTGGTGGGCCCAGTCTAATCATACAAAGCCTTAAGAGCAGAAAGCTTTCTCCAGCTGGATTCCAAGAGATGCAGCAGCAGAAGCGTCAGATTCCATGTGTGGCAGGTGCTACTGCCAGCTCTGGGGTGCAGGACCCACAAGCCAGGACTGGCCAGAGGCCTCCAGGGGTAAGGGCTGCCCCAGGTGAAGGTCAGCAAGAGACTGGTGACCTTGGTCCTGCAACCCCAGGACCTGGATTCTGCCAGCAACCAGAGTTCTTCCCAGAGCCTTCCTAGCAGAGCCCAGCCGGCCAGAAACTTGACCTTGACCTTGTGAAACCCAGAGCAGAGAAACCTGCTCGTGGCAGAAACTGAGAGGTAACACATTTGTGTTGTTCTGTGCTGTTGTGCAGTGATGTGTCCCCTTTTCTTGAATGACACTGCAAGGACGTGACACCACACCTGCTTACACGTCATGAACAGGACTTCAGTTACATGAAACCATGTGGCTGCACGGCAGGCTGGAAAGTCTAGTCTTCATTCTGCATGGTCGTTTGTCTAATTAAACACGGGAAGGGGCAGCATTAAAGGAAGAAGGGTATTACGGATACTGAGGACAGCTTGATGTCTCCACCACTATTACCAAGAGTCTGCATTGAAAACTTCACATCGTAACTTGGTGCCTTCTGCAAAGCCCCCAGAGAAAACAATACTCATTACTGTATACAGCCCTCATGCTGGGATTCAGTGTAAGAAGGAAGTTTGCTTGGACAAACTTGCTTACTTTCATCAGGCCGTGAACACTGTACAAGGTATTGTTTGCCTTATCTGTTCGAAAGCTAAAAGCTAAACTGTGTCTCCCAGCCTGGCAAAGCAATTGGCTTCTATTTCTGCTTTCACCATTTGTCGCTCTTCTGAACTGTGTGTCAAATGATTGGGTATCTTTAAGTCTGCTTTTTCATTGGTAAATTGGAGGAAATACTCATCTCACAGGATTGTTGTAAGAGTTAAATAACGTATGTAAAAATTACTTTCTGGCATGGAAATGGGCCTTCAGTGTATTTCATGGTGGTGGTTTAGTCACCATGTCTGACTCTTGCGACCCCATGGACTGTAGTCCTCCAGGCTCCTCTGTTCATTGGATTCTCCAGGTGAGAATACTGGAGTGGGTGGCCATTTTCTTCTCCAGGGGGTCATCCTGACCCAGGGATGGAACTCCAGTCTCTTACATTTCAGGCAGCTTCTTTGCTGACTGAGCTACCAGGGAAGTCCCATATAATGTATTCTTTTATAGTAAAAATATGTGAAGAAGGGAAATGCCCCTTATTAAGATAAATGTCCTCCTATGTATTCAAATCCCTTTTCATATGCGTGTGCTAAATCACTTCAGTTGTATCTGACTCTTTGCAACCCTGTGGACTATAGCCCACCAGGCTCCTCTGTCCATGGGATTCCCCAGGCAAGAATACCGGAGTGGACTGCTCTGCCTTCTTCTGGAGCATCTTCCTGACCCAGGGATTGAACCTGTGTCTCTTGTGACTCCTGCATTGACAGGCAGATTCTTTACCACTGAGCCACCAGGGAAGCCCCTCCGCTCCTCTTAGGCACATCTAAATCATAGAATATTGGGTCTGTTCATTCTCCCCTCCAAGGCTGTCTCAAGTCTCTTTCCTGCTCAGCTTCCTCACTGCCTTGGTTCCCGCTCACCCTCCTCCATCCTCACTGGTTCCACTGTGGGAGTCTCACTGGCTCAGGCTGCACCTTCCCCATCCACCCCACACTTGGCTTAGGCCAGAAGGCTCCTCCGACACGGGGATATGGTTGTGCCTCTCCATGACCCAAAGCTGCTCATGGGCCTCCACAGTCTGAAGGTCAAGTCCAAGTCCCTCAGGCTGGACTCTCAGGCCCCTCAGTTCTTTGAGCCCATCAGTACCTGTGTGGGTCCCGAATCCCCAGGGCTGCCTCTAAACAATGTTCTTTTCCCTCCGACTGGAAAGGTTACTGACTCACTTGCCTTCCCTTTTTTCCCCCACCCTTCCTTACACTGAGGCTTATCAAGTAATAGCTCTGCCAGGCTCTGGAGCAGGCCCTAGGTTCTCTGTCAAGTCCACTATTTCATCAACCACTGGACATTCTCCATGGACTTCTCCACACTTCCAGAGCATCTGTCTATGGCAGCTCATTTCTGAGACATCTGTGAAGCAGGTTTCTTGTCTCTGCTTGCATCTTTGTGTAGTCCTGGCTCCCTCCAGCTAGGCTGGGCCGATGACTTGAACCAGAAAACTGCAGTAAAACTGATGTTGTGCCAGTATCAGGCCTAGAGGAAGGCCTGGCATGTGTGCTTCTGGAAGCCACCTTGCTGATGAAGCTATATGAAGAGGCTGCGTGGAGAGTAGCTGCCCTGGGACAGATGGAGACAGAAGCCCTGGCCTTGGGGTGTCTCAGCAGAGCCTCTGGAAAACCCCAGCCCAGCCACCATCTGACTGCAGTCATGTGAGGTCAGCAGAGCTGCCCAGCCCAGTCAACGGAAAAAACTGTGAGCAGCATGGACCCCTTATGTCTACAGTGCAGTAACGGATGCTGGATGCCGGCGACACCCCTTCCCCAGTGGCTCAGTGGTAAAAAATCCGCCTGCGATGGAATCCATTTCAAATGTTAACTTTTCAACCTGTTTTGCAAATTGTAACCAATTTCTCCTGGAAGTAAGGAGGTTGCTTTTCCAAAGCCAGCCTTTAGCTGATTCTGGAAACACAAAGTATGTTTAAAGAAAATAAATCAGCCACAAAGATCAGATTCTTGAAAATAGTCACAACTAAGTCCCATATTGACAGGTAAACTCTGTGGCTTCACCTTGAACATTATTTAATCTTGGAGGTTAAATAAAATCACTTCACACATACTATTTATTTATCAGGCTGTCACTTAAGGTGCCATGTAGTTGTCATTTCCTCAGGGATGAGGAACAGACCAGAAACTCAAGGCTCTGGGTGTCTTAGTTCAGCCAGTAATTAGTAAAGGCAGGTGAAGAGCTCATTTCAACTGTGTTATTTTCACTATTTAAAAATGCAAGTATTTGTTGAGTAACCAAACACATATTAGAAGAGTCCTCATCAATTCCATTAACCTCTAACCTTGTCTACTGTATATCAAATATCTGAGGGTTTGTGAGACCATATAGCCCGTGTACAATTATAAGCACATCCTCCATGCGAGCGGTTTAGCTATTTGTGAAAACAAGACCAAGGGGGGGAGGTTTGGAGAAATTAATTGATCTGTGGCATTTTTGTTATTTGTTTACATTACTGTTGTTGAGAACTGTGAGTTGCTTTATATTAATATGCGTTTCCCTGATAGCTCAGCTGGTAAAGAATCCACCTGCAATGTGGGAGACCTGGGTTCGATCCCTGGGTTGGGAAGATCCCTTGGAGAAGGGAAAGGCTGCCCACTCCAGTATTCTGGCCTGGAGAATTCCATGGACTGTATAGTCCATGGGTCTCCAAGAGATGGACACGACTAAGTGACTTTCACACTTTATATTAATATACATATAAGGCTAGACAAAAGTATAACAAGGAACTTCCCTGGTAATCCAGTCCTAGAACTCCATGCTCCCAATGCAGGGGGCCTAGTTTGGTCCCCGGTCTGGGAACTAGATCCTGCATGTGCAACTAAGAGTTCTCATGCCACAATTAAGACCTGGTACAGCCAAATAAATACATAAATAAACATTTTTTTAAAAAAATATAACTAAATATTGATAGCTAACTGTGGGTTGTGGAAGTAGGTATTCTTTTACATTTTACTGTAGGTTCTTCTGCATTGTTTATATTTTTGACCATAGGGTACTCATTTTAACATTAATAAATACTATTTTTAATGTTATTCATGATTGAGAGTAGAGAGATTACAGATGATTTTTAAACCTTTTTCTTATTTGAACAGTACTTTTTGTGTCCAGAAGAAGTGGACATGATTTAAAAGAACCCTTTCTAAATTGTCTGCTTCTCCTACAAAAAGTGCAACAAATGTATCACATCACAGCAGGGACTGCTCTCTGAGGCCCTAAACCCTTCTCCACCTCGTTCATCATCCTTGGAGCTGGAAGCCTCTACAACCAGACGGCCCAGCACTTGGGAAGCCATCAGACTAAGGAAGCTGGCAGCCTGGACAGGTCGAAGTCAAGATACCTGGGGGAGGGAAGGTCGCCTCTGGGGTTGGGGGGGTGTGGGGACAGGAAGACACGGCCCCACCCTTCTGTGCCAGTCAGACCCTGCAGGACTGTGGATTGAGTCGCCTTTATTGTGGGCTTCCTATAGTGTGATTCCTTACTGTGGCTTCCTGTTTCATGGTTGGTTTTTCTTCCATAAACTTGGATGAACTGCTTACTATTTATCAGACCCTGTGCCAACTGTGTTAGTTGCTCAGTCGTGTCCAACTCTTTGCGACCCCGTGGACTGTAGCCCATCAGGCTCCTCTATCCATGGAATTCTCCAGGCAAGAATACTGGAGTGGGTTGCCATTTCCTTCCCCAGGAGATCTTCCTGACTCAGGGATGGAACCCAAGTCTTCGTATTGCAGGCAGATTCTTTACCATCTGAGCTATAGAGAAGTCCCTACTGGGGGTAGAAAAAGAGAAAATATAGGATCCCTGCTTTCAATAAGTCCATCATCAAATGCAAGAATCAGACAAGGGAAAGGGTGTGTTATTATAACACAGTGCGATGGTGCTCACACACAGATTTATGCAAAGTGTTCAAGGAATACAGATAGACGGAGGGGACCCCAGGCCTGGGGGATCTGGGGAATCTTGGCAGAATTTGAAGGGGTGAGCTGGAGAGAGGGGACCAGAGGAAGAAGTTCCATGCAGAGAGAAGAGAATGGACCAAGACCTGGAGGCCAGAAAGAGCACAGAGAAAAGACACAGGTGAATCCTAGAGCTGCTTTGAAAGTATTGCTGCTGTCAAATTACTACAATTTAGTGGCTTTTGTTTTTGCTGCTCAGTTGCTAAATCGTGTTGGACTCTTTGCGACCCTATGGACTGCCACACGCCAGGCTTCCCGGTCCATCACAGTCTCCACGAGTTCACTCAGATTCATGTCCACTGAGTTGGTGATGCTACCTAACCACCTCATCCTTTAGGCCACACACACTTATCCTCTAACAGTTCTAGAGGTCGACGTCTGAACTGTTGTCTAAACACAGGTCTGGAGGCCGTGGTCCTCTGAGAAGCCCTTCCAGCTCTGGAGGCCACCTGCACTCCTGGGCTCCCGCCCCTTCCCCCACCCCACCAGCCTCTGCTTCCACAGTCAGCACACCTGTCACCAAATCTCCCCTCTCCCCACATAAACACCCTCATGATGCTCCAGATGGTTTGTCCAAATCTCAAGATCCCTTCACTCTGTAACGCAACACCTACAGGATCCAGGTTAGGACCCCCAGCCGTGCCTGGGGCCGTTAGTCAGCCTGCCATTGTCCCCCTTGGCATGGATATCACACCTCTCATATCACCTCTGACAAGAGTCCATCATCCGAGAAAGCCAAGTGCATCCCACTCCTGACCTGCAATTCTGAACACGCAAAGCCAAACAAACTTCCCGGGAGCTGTACAGAGTCTTCATGTTTCTTTCCCAAGCATTTCCTTCTTCCATTTTGACTTTCCTCTAGTAGTTCTACCAGTGATAAGATACACAACATACAGTCCTGTGCTCGGCCGGTGCTTAGAAAATAGGAAAGGACTCATTACAGGAATCAACGCATGAAAAAATTCACTGCAACTAGCCTCTCCCTTCTTCCCATCCAGTCCTTTTGCTTCTTACTGGATTTTCATTGTTGAGGTTATAATTTCCCAATGCTTCCCAATGATTCTTTCTTTTCTCTCCCTTGATGCCAACATGGTCCATGGATTTCTTTCACTTCATTTACCACTTCTATCCTCTGATCCTCTTTCATGTAGTTTCTGGTGAGATTTCAGGAGGCCTGTTTGGATTCCCCACTTTTGGCTAAGAGATACAGTTATGTTTTCCAAGAATAACTCTTCATATCTGTTGTATATTTCCATTTATCATTTATCTCAGAAATGGGGAATATATTTCTATATTTATGAATATAATCATACAATGATTAATGATGATATAATCAGCAAACCAGAGTGTAGACTACCCCATGGAACAAATAAATCTGTTTTCTTCAGCAACTAAATTGTCAAGATTTTTTTAGAGATTGAAAGGTTAATCTCTAATTAATATAAACCAGTGATGTCTATGCATTTCTATTTTCTCCACTTTAGAACAGGAGTGCCTATAACAGTTATCCTATACTTGTCCCATCATTGTATTGATGCATGCATTCTTAGTCACTTCAGACATGTCTGACTCTTGGAGACCCTATGAATATAGCCTGCTAGGCTCTTCTGTCCTGGGATTCTCCAGGCAAGAATACTGGAGTGGGTTACCATGCCCTCCTCCAGGGGATCTTCTGAACCCAAGGATCCAACCCGCATCTCCTGCATTGGCAGGAAGGTTATTTACCACTAGTACCACCTGGGAAGCCCCAATAATATTAATATGTAAGGTTTATTTGAGGGAGAAGTGATAGAAAATTTGTCTCTAATTTATCAGATTTCAGATCAAGTGGAACCAAACCCATAGAAAGAGCTGAAGTCAAGGAGTCCAACATCCACTGGGACCTGATTTGTATCAGGGGACGCTGTCACCTGAGCCTGAACCCAATGCTTTAGTAGGAAAGATAAAACCTCAGGAAGAGAGAACTTGCACATGAGGAATATAAATACTTTGTGGGCATGGAACTAACTTGAAAATATGGCCACAAATTCTTTGACATTCCTCCCATAGAGAGGTAGATTTATTCTCTTCCTCTTGAATTTGAGAAGTGTGTAAGTGCTTCAACCAATGGATTGAAAATGACACTGTGTGACTTCCGAAAGTGAGTGAGTGAAAGTCGTTCAGCGGTGTCCAACTCTTTGCAACCCCAAGGACTATACAGCCCATGGAATTCTCCAGGCCAGAATGCTAGAGTTGTAGGCCTATCCCTTCTCCAGGGAATCTACCTGACCCAGGAATCAAATGCAGGGTTTCCTGCATTGCAGGTGGATTCTTTACCAGCTGAGCCACCAGGAAAACCCTAAAGTGACTTTTGAAGGTAGATAATAATATGCCACAGAGCCTCCCACCTGCTCACTGGGATCACAAACTTCCAGAGTTCTGCACCACAATGGAAAAAGTGGGTTTTACACTTTTTAAGTTTGCTGGGAGGAGGTCCAAGCCACAGGAAGAGAGTTACAATCCACAGTGATCTCAACTTTTGGCTCCTTTCAGCCTATCCACCAAATATCTGAATAAAAGAATCTCTAGGGAATTCCCCAGGCAGTCCAGTGGGTTAGGATTCATTACTTTCACTACGGTGACCCAGGTTCAATCCCTGGTTGGGGATCTAAGATTCTGCAAGCTGAGTGGTGCAACCAAAGAAATTAAAATGTAAAATAAAATTAAAATTAAAAAAAAAAGCAACCTCCAGATGATTTCTGCCCCAGCCACTCAAGTCTTCCTGAGGGGCCTGATGTTGTGGAGTGGACACAAGCCATTCTTGCTATGCCCGAGTGGGTTCCTGACCCACAGAATCCATGGGCATAACAAAGTTCCTGCTGTATGACACTGAATTTCAAGTTGCTTGTGATACAGCAGAAGAGACCACCATAGTAGTTTCCTGTGGCTGCTGTAAGAAATTATCATATATGTGCTGGCTCAAAACAACAAATTTATCCTTTCATAGTTCTTTAGGCCAGAGTCCAAAACCGGGCTGAGAGCAAGATGGGCAGGCAGAGCTGCCCCCTGGAGACTGGGTGATGGGCTCATCCTCGCTTCTTCCAGCTGTTGCTGGCATGCCTTGGCTTGCTTTCGGCTGCATCAGTCCTGTCTCTGTCTGAGGCCAGCCTCAGATCTCTCACTGCTGCTTCATATCACCTTCGTGTGTGTGTGTGTGTGTGTGTGTGTGTGTGTGTGTGTGTGTGAGAGAGAGAGAGAGAGAGAGAGAGAGAGAGAAATCTACTTTAGTCTCTCTGAAAAGGACACTGACAGTGGCATTTAGGGCCTATGTGAATAATCCAGTGTAATCTCTCCATTTCAAGGTCCTTAATTTAACATATCTGCACCAATTGTTGGGGTGGGATTTCTGGGTTTTGGTGTTTGGTTTGGTTCTGATTTCAGTGTCTATTTTCTTGGCTTGTTTGGTTTTTGCCACACAAGGTAACAGTCACAGTTTCCAGGGCTTGGCCTGTCAATGTCTTTTAGAGGGCCATTTTTCAACCTAGATACACAAGTACGTGGAAGAACATACTGTATAATTCTCTTCCTGCCTTTT
The DNA here is from genome assembly GCA_007570785.1 of Antilocapra americana. Classification (NCBI taxonomy): domain Eukaryota; kingdom Metazoa; phylum Chordata; class Mammalia; order Artiodactyla; family Antilocapridae; genus Antilocapra; species Antilocapra americana. The sequence continues at coordinate 33,470,824 of ML663566.1, forward strand.
CTGATGTATGAGACAAAAAAAAATTCCTCAGATCACTAAGTATTCTGAAAACTTAAATTGAAAAAAACATTAAATAATACTGAAAACAGAGGCTTTAATGGTTATATAATATCTTACTGAATGGGTATACCATAGTTTAGTTGCTCAAAATATTAATATTGGACACTGTTTCCAATTCCCTATTTCTAGTTATTTCCCTAGATCAGTTCTAGATATGAAATTACTAAACTTGAATGTATTTTAAGACTTCTAAAATATATTGCCAAATTGCCAAAGATATATCAATTTATAGTTTTATTGTTAATATAGGAAATGCCTACATATCTTTCTCTCACCAGCACTATTAGACTTTTTAAAGTATTATTTGATGATATCTCATTAGCAGTCTAGAATTTTTCGTATTATTTTGCCTTGAATTCTGTATATATCAAGGAAAACAATCCACTGACATTTTTGTAGCAAATACTTTTGTCATTTTTTATTTGCTTTTAAATTTTGCAAATGATATTTCTGATAATTATGTACCATTTTATGATTCTTCCTTTGCCTTTGTACTTAGAAACTGGGCCACATTCAAAGAGCAGACTAATGGTGGCTTACATAACACGGTGTTTGACACCAGAAGGGCTTCCCTGGTGGCTCAGACAGTAAAGAATCTGATTGCAGTGCTGGAGAACTGAGTTGGATCCCTGGGTTCTTCTATTCCTGGAGAAGGGAGTGGCAACCCACTCCAGTATACTTGCCTGGGAAATCTCATGGACAGAGAAGCCTGGTGGGCTATCGTCCGTGGGGTCACAAAGAATCATACACAACTGAGCACCTAACACTTTCACACACATTTGACATCAGAAAGGCCTAGATCAAAATCTATCTCATAGGGCTAGACGTTGGGTTTTGCAAAGATTTTGTTGTTGTTCAGTTACTCAGTCAAGTCCGACTCTTTGTGACCCCATGGACTGCAGCATGCCAGGCTTCCCTGTCCTTCACCATCTCCTGGAGCTTGTTATTTCATTTGTAAAGATTAAGTGAAATAATTTAAAGGATCAAGCACGAGGCCTGGGATGCATAAATACTCTGTTTCTTTTCTATCTGTTTACTAGAAAATAATAGATTCAATCAAACCACAAAGATATGCAAAAAGAAAAGAAAACATGCTCAACCTGCTTAGTATATTATGGAACATAAAATTAAATTATTTACCATTTTCTAAGACAAATTCACTTATAGGCATCTGGGAGGTACTGTGACTTGTTAAACTCTTTTGGGAAGCAATGCCTATATTTATTAAAGCTAAGAAGTTTAAAATAATAATTTTCTCTGATCTAGGATTTCCAATTTGAGTAATCTAGCCTTTAAAAATATAAATATACAAAAGAATATATGTAAAAAGATGCTTACCCTTGTACCACTTATGATAGAAAATGCTGACAGCAACATGAATATCCATCAGTAGGAGAGAAGTAGTTGAAAAACTGTTTTCAGTCTCTACCCTCTAGAATGTAAGCTTCCCAAGAGCTAAGATTTTTATCTGTGCTCTTAACACTGTTTCCCAGCACCTAGAACAAAATAAACATTCAAAGAAATTGGTGAATAAGGAATGAGTAAAGTTCTGTCATCTAAATTCACAATGCAGCAGCCAATTAAAAGAGTCAATTTGGTTTACATATAATGACATGGGGAAATGCCCTTGATATCTTTGTTGTTGTTTAGTCAATTCCTGTGGTTTTGAAGGGGAGGCAGAAATTAACACAATATTGTAAATCAACTATGTTTGTGTGTACTCAGTCCTGTCTGACTCTATGTGACCCCAGGGACTGCAGCCTGCCAGGCTCCTCTGTCCATAGGATTTCCCAGGCAGGAATACTGGAGTGGGTTGCCATTTCCTCTTCCAGGGGATCTTCCCCACCCAGGTATCCTCTCCCGCATTGGCAGGCAGATTCTTTACCATCTGAGCCACCAGGGCAGCCTCCAAGATGTATTATTAACTGATAAAAGCAAGTCACAAAGAAAAGTATGACTTCAACTTTTTTTTTTTAAGGAGAGACAAAGGCAGAACAAGAAAAGAGCTATAAGTTTGTAAGATGTGATACATGTTTGCCTAAGCACAAAAAATTCTTGGGTTGATGTAGCCCAGGATGTTAACATTGGTATCCCAGAGGGATGGGATTGAAAGAAGTGAAAGTTGCTCAGTCCTGTCCGACTCTTTGCGACCCTATGGACTATATAGTCCATGGAATTCTCCAGGCCAGAACACTGGAGTAGGTAGCCTTTTCCTTCTCCAGGGGATCTTCCCAACCCAGGGATCGAACCCAGGTCTCCCGCTTCTTTACCAGTTGAGCCACAAGAAAAGCCCAGTGAAAGAAGGCGGCGGGGCGGGAGTTTTAACTTTTCCCATATCTCTGCCTTGTTTAACTCTGTTGGAAGGAACTGTTTGTGGAAAGCCTCAACTGGCATTGGTAAAAACTTAAACCCAACCAGGCTTTGCAGTGAGGACAGCCTGTTGGCATCCTTTGCCACCGCGCTAGAAAAACGTGTCCGTGGCTTTACTAGGAACTCTCTCCACAGTTCGGGCTTGTTGCGTGTGTCCCTACCCCCAACACACACTCCTCCCGCGAGTTTGCTCAGCCCGTCCCCTTCCTGCTGGGTATCTTTCCCGTCAAACCTGCTGACTCGCTAGCGCGCTTATCTGATCCGGTGCCCTGCAGCCGAGCCGGGTGCGCGGGCGCTGCTGCCGCCGGGTGCACGCCCGACCTTTGCCACTTTCCGCGCCCGGGACGACTGCAAGGATGATACCATTTACAAAGAACATGCTCACCCCAGCGCCTTTATTTCAGAAAGGGTCTCCCAGGCACAAGGCCCATCTCCAATTTTAAAAAGGGTGCTTGGAGGAGGAGGCTGGGCTTGGAGGAGGAGGGTGGTGACTAGAGGGGCCGAGGAGGTCTGGAGAAGCACCTGCCGGCGCCTCCACCGCTATTAATATTAACTTTTATGTAGACTTGGCCCTTCTCTCCCCGGGGCTGCATAAAGCAGGAAGTCGGGAGCTGGAGTGTAGGGGAGGGAGTTGGCAGGAGGAGAAAACCCTGGGTAAATTATTTAGCCGCGAGTAAATTATTTAGGTCCAGAGTGATCCCGCCCTCCCCCAACCCCCCAAAGCGGGCCCGGGTCGGGGATCGGCCCTCACTATTCCTTAAGTTGCACACTCTCTGGAGTCCCGTGCGGGACAGACCAGGGACACGTCCGTCTGCGAGAAGAGGCTCGAGGACGGCGGGCACCCACAGGGCCCGCAGCTCCTAGGAACGTGGCCTCTTTGCCCAGCCGGGAAGGGGACCCGGGGGCAAGGTGCCCGCGCGCGGCCCGGAGAGGCGGTAAGGGTGGGCTCGTCCGCACCCTCGGTGCCGCGCGACCCCGCCGGCCGTGGATCCCGGGCCCGCGGCCCTCTGCGGGAAGGCGGGAGAGGCACCGAAGGCCGCCCCGGCAGTGACCCGGCTCCCCGCCCCGCCCGTTCGCGCGCAGGGCACAGCCGGCGCCCCGGGACCCGACCGCTCCGCCGCGGGAGCAGCGCCGCCTGCCGGCCCCCTGGCGCCTGCCCGGCGCGGCGCGGGGCTGCGCGGGCCCGCCTCCCACCTCGCCTTCCCGGTCAAGTCCCTCCCGTGCGGGGCGCTCAAGAAGCACCGGAGGCCGTCTCGCGCGCCCCTCGCCGGCGCCTGGGGCCCGGCACCGCCCCACTCCTAGCAGGCGCGCCAAGAAAAATCAAGAGTCCGTTTCACTGTGACGACCGACGGCGGCGGTGGAGACCGAGCTGCTCCAAAGAAGAAAAGGAACTTGCCTGGAATCTTCCCGCGGGGTCCTCGCTGCGCCTCCACCTTAGGAGGCGCCTGGCCTCCAGGAGACTGCCCTTCTCTCCAGGGCGAGGAGCCGGCGCGGCGTCCGGGGCTGGGAGACGCGACACCTGCGCCCGACGCCCGCTGGGGGTCCAGCTGCCTGGGGCAGGGGTCCGCCACTTTGATCCATGAGCCCGGGCCGCAGGCGGAGCGGCGAGGCCCCGGCCACCTGAGCGCATCTTCTCTGATGGCTGGGGCCGCGCACCGACGCCCCCTACCCCCAAGCCTGTTTCAGACTACTAGTCTATATGGGCATGAGCAAGGTTTGCTTTCATTTTTTTTTTTGTCCCCCCGTCTAAAACATTTTGCAAAGACTCGAATCCAGGCAGTCGATTCTCTGAGATAAAGGTGTGAGGTGGGGACAAACTAAAAGTTCCCGCTAAGGGAGGCCACTAAGGGAGGAGCCTGCTGCCTGTTCTGTGTGGCTTGACATTTGTAAAAGTAGCGCCCAGCTTGGTGCGCTAATACATGTCGCTCTATAAATTTATTCCGTAAACAGCCTCAGACGGCCCGATTTGTCTTCTGGTTCGATTTGTCTTCTGGTTCGCGTTGCCTTCTGGTTCCCTGTTCTGGCCATGTGTCCAACCCGCCCTCCCCGCCTCCCCTGCCCCGCGTAGCCATCATAACCACGTGGGTGCGTTTCACAACTAACCCTAGAAATGAGGAATGAATGCTGGTTGTTGGCTGAATATCAGGATCAAGAACTGTCACTCTGAATCAACATCTATTATGTTTAACAATATATCACTCACAAGTATCTAAAAGCATAAAGGCGGTTATATGAAATTCATAGCTATGATGAAAATTGTAATAACAGGAACACATGAAAATAACTAGAAGAATTTGGATTTCTGAAATTTGCATTTTCAGTAAGGTAGTTTGAGCAGGAATGTTATGCTTTTTATTTTAATACATGTGGGTTCCAGATAGCAGTCTTCTTCTTCTTCTTTTTTTTTTGTCCTGCATGTATGCTTCTATATTGCTATGTATTAGACAATGGTCTCTTTTGTTCTCAGTTAACTGTGTCTTTTTTCTGTTTGTCTCTGGCAGGGCACAGACACCCTACCAGAGTTTTGCCTAGAAAATAGAGGGAGGGCTAAAAATAGAATCTAGAGCCATTGAATTTTGTTCGGGTTGTTGTTTTTAATACACTAGATACACAAAGTGAAAGAACATATACTGTCTTTCATGAGTAAAAGACAGAGCCTGCCCACATCAATTTTTACAGCTCCTAATCTGTGGTTTAGGTATTAACACTCTATCTTTGTCATTGATTATACTAATTGTCAGTAAATTAAAATTATTCAGGTGCTAACCAACAAGCCATTGTTTGCATACACTACAATGACTTTAGCTCCTATTGTTTTTCATTGTTTGCTTTCCTGAGATTGGAGAGGAATTTATCAACTACCCCTTGTATAAAACCTATTATTGCCATACTACAGATACACAATGTTATGAGAGCAGACTGTCCTGAAAGTTCTGAGATAACACATGAACAATTAGAAAAGAATTTCTTTCCTAGAAATTAAAACATGGATATGAAAAGGCAGGCAATGGGAAAAAAAATGTTCTGGTATTGATCATGAAGCGGGGGGCATGAAATGCCTAGGTTCCTTCTTACCAATAAAATTACTTGACACATAAACCCAGTACAAGACCTGAATATTATTTTAAGTATGTGTGAGTGTGTGTGTAGGGGGGACTGTTTGATTATCACTGAATCTCAGGGAACTCTCCTTCATGGATCAAACTGGTGGTGGTTTATGGATTAGATTTCAAGCACAGAATCACCAGGATCCTGAATAAAGAACAAGGGAAAGTGTTAGTCACTCAGGGGTGTCTTTTCAACCCCATGGACTGAAGCCTGGCAGGCTCTTCTGTTCATGGAATTCTCCAGGCAAGGATACTGGAGTGGGTTGCCATTCCCTACTTCAGTGGATCTTCCCGACCCAGGGATCAAACCCAGGTCTCCTGCTTTGCAGGAAGAGTCTTTACTGTCTGACACCAGGAAAGCCCACACCAGTCATTATCTTTGGAGCTCTGGGAACTTAATTGATATTATCCATATCAACCAAGGTTAGTGACAAATTTCAATTTGAAAAAAACTGTTGTTAAAATAAATGTTTGAGTAGTAGAGACACAAACCCGAAAGGTCACCTATGTGCTTGCTCCCACCTTCTCTAAACTGATACCTCCAAGAAGAATGTCAAAGTAAATGTGGCTATAATCTCTAGAATTGACAGATTCTACTTTATTTGGAATTTGAGGGTATTTTCCTAGATCTAATTTCATAACCTTCAAGAAGTAAATGATAGAAGAAGTATGTGTTTCCTCTGGTGTATAAAGAAAATATTTAGTGATTGTTTTGGCCCATCAGTCAGCTTGTCCCAGTTAGCAATCAAACCTGCTTGAGTTCCTAAAATTATAGTCAACTCTTGAAGAAGAGGAGGAGGTAAAAGGAAAAAGCCACACACATACACCACCACCACCACCCCGGAAAAAACCAACCTTAAATGAGAGAATTATGGGGGTTGGAAGATTGTATAGTCTAAATGGAATTTAAGAAAATAATTTAAATGCTAATTTAAAGTTTTTACAAGGTAACCTACATTATTTAGATATGAATGTTTTCCTTATCCTCCAAAGCAATACTAATTTAATGCAAAATCTGCTGCTATAGTTTTTGTGTAAGGGAAAATTATGGGTGTTAGAAGAAAGTGCTCATATTAAATGACTTTAAGGGAAGGCTTGAAGAATTCTGGCGGGGGTAGGGGGGTGGGGGCTGGGTGGGGAGGGAGGGGGCAGCCCCACTCCTGGCAGAGTACAGAATTGATATTGAGGTATTAGACTGGAAATTATTTCAAAATAATAAAATTTTTAATACTACCTAGGTAGAGTTGGACTATAAAGAAAGCTGAGCACCGAAGAATTGATGCTTTTGAACTTCGGTGTTGGAAGACTCTTGAGAGTCCCTTGAACTGCAAGGAGATCCAACCAGTCCATCCTAAACGAAATCAGTCCTGAATTTTCATTGGAAGGACTGTTACTGCAGCTGAAATTCCAATACTTTGGCCACCTCATGCTAAGAGCTCACTCATTAGAAAAGACCCTGATGTTGGAAAAGACTGAAGGCAGAAGGGGACAACAGAGAATGAGATGGTTGGATGGCATCACCGACAACTCTTTGCCAAGAGTCAGACACACGACTGAGCGGCTGAACTGAACTGAAGAAGAGTACTGCCTCTGTGCCTCTTCTGGGTTAAAGGGTTCTGATTGATATCCTCAACTAATCTGAGTCTCCTAAATACAACGGGAAGTACCTGGGTCCATCTTTCCTGGTAGAGGAAAGGACAGGTAAGTTGGGCAGAGCCGTAACTCATCTCCTCATCTGGAATGTTCGTGCTTTGCCACTTGAGATTTTGTGCAAACACATAGGAAGTGGAAATCGAGAGACAACAGACTTGGGGCTATTTTGACAAAGTAAGCAGAGCTAAATACAGGAGGAAAATTTCTGGAAGGTAATTATTCTCTAATGATTTGAAAAATGATCCTTGTTCAAACATCCACTGTAAGGACCCTTGAGCACTTCAGAGAAGATGGTTCATGACTAAAAAAAAGAGGACGAGTCATGTCATTATTAGAGTCTAATCATAAAGTGTACCCTATAACTTGCATCTGTTTTCATTGCATTTGATCTCCATTTACAGATGAGGAAGTGGCAGCTGGGAGGTTGTGATCTTCCCAGGATTCTTAAACCGATTCTAAAACAAGGTGTGAACAGTGCTCTTCAAAACCTATAATCTCAAAAAAAAAAAACCCTATAATCTCTTCCTAAGATTCTGTAGCTGAGACTTATTTCTGCTCCTTTTCTCCTCTTATTTTTCCCAGGTGGTTGTGAATAACAATAGCCATAATATTGCTGTTTATATGTTTAGAAAGATCAGTATTCTTGATCATTGTCAGCCTCCTGCCTGATAGTATCAGAGAGCAAGGAAACTCATTGCAACTTTCATGACTTTCAACTAGCAGCTCATCTTGTTAACTTTATGAGATAAATATGATAAAATTATGAATTGTTTACAGGGAAAAGACTTGGCTTGCTTTCTCTAAATATATACCTTCTTTTTTACATGAGTTCCACAATACTGCTGCATTTCCCCCTTTGTTTATCCTAAGTTCTCGCTCTTCCCATATATTAATATCATACCTATATTTCTGTAAAAACAATTTTTAAAGAAACGTCTTGTGCAAAAAGACTTTTTAGGGGAGTAGGGCGCTCTGGGATCTTAGTTCCCCGATCAGGGAAGGAACTCGTGCCCTCAACAGTGGAGGCATGGAGTTTTAATCACTGGATCGCCAAGGAAGTCCCCCAAAAGACCCTTCTAGAAGGGTGGACAGCTCTCCTCCCCTAAATTTGCTTTTCTTAAAACATGCACTAGATACAAGAATTTTCTGCACCTGACCCAGTGTTCCCTTAGCTTCCCCGGGCCCGTGGCCGCGGCAGGAAGGCTCTCCACGCGGGTCTGGGAGCAGCGGGGTGGGAGAGAGAGGTCTGGGGCTTGCACCCCTGGGTCTCAACTGCGTCCCCTTCCTGCAGAGGCGGCGAGCAGCGTGGGCCGGGCCTCGGCTCTTCCCAGGGCGCGCGCGCTCCCTGGCGGCCGTAGCCCAGGACAGGGCGCCGCCGGGACCCAGGGGCTCGCTCCCTGCGACCCTCGGCACAGCGCCCGTGGCGTTCAGCCCCGCGCGGCTCTCTGCTCACAGATGAACCCTGACGTCCGGACGCCGGCCTCCCCAGGCCTCTCCAGGCCGCGCTGCCCGCTTGCGCTGCGTCCCCGCGTGGGTTCCCTGGGGGCTGGCTCTCCCGGCAGTGCCTCGGCGTAGGGGGGCGCGGCCCTCATTCCCGGCCTTGCCGAAGGCGGGGTGGGGGTAGGGACCGGCGGGCAGCCCGCCACCCCGAGTGGGGGTCTCGGCGGGCCCTCCGGACGCGCGGGCGTCGGCGCTCGGGGCCGGCTCCCCAGGAAGGGGCGGCCCGTGTGATCGCTCGCCGCGGAACCATGCCGACTTTTGGACCTCTAACCATTAAGCAAACAACCCTTGTGCTAGCGCTCCACTGTCCAAACAGGCTTTATTGACAGGCGTTTCACGGCAACGCATAGCAACCGCGCCGGGCCCCCGGGGACCACCGGCTGCCCCGCTGTCCCCGCCCCGGGCCCGGCACGCGGCCCCCCGCCTCCCCCCGCCCCGGTCCCAGGCGCCGAGGGGAAGGCGCCTCCCGGAAGCGCCGCGGAATCAGGGCGATGCTGCAGGGGGCATTCCTGCCTCGCAGCTCGGCCCTTCCAGCCCAGCCCTCGGGGCACCTCCTCGCTCGGTGGAGGCGCCGATCCGGGCCGGAGTGGCCGCGTTGGGGGACACAGCCCTTCTTCCTGGCCCCGCCGCCGCCGAGCGCGCCCGGCTCCGCGGCTTCCAGGACCAGAAACCTCAAGGGCAGCAGCCCCGTGCCCAGCCGATCTCCAGGAGGATCTCCCTTTGCTGAGTTTCCAGTTCGTATCTGGGAGAGGGGCGAGACCGGGGAGGGAGGGTGGGGGAAAGGAAACAGCACGGGACAAGACAGGCCATTTACAGAACACTGTCGTGGGAACCTGGGCTTCCCAGGTGGCGCTAGTGGTAAAGAACCCGCCTGCCAACGGAGGAAACGCGGGTTCGATCCCTGGGCCAGGAAGATTCCCCTGGAAGAGGGCATGGCACCCCACTCCAGTCTTCTTGCCTGGAGAGTCCCCATGGACAGAGGAGCCTGGCGGGCTACAGTCCATAGGGGCAACTTAGTATGCACGTTCGAGGAAACTCTGCCTTGGGGAAATAGACAATCGAGTATTTTCACTTGAATGCTGGGCATCCTGGGAAGAAGAGACTCACCGATGAAGGGACTGTGGGTGACGGCCGCTGTGTGGACTTGACAGGACGTGGGGCTCTCTCGCGCCCACTGCCCACCGTTCCCCTAGCTGAGAAGCAGCTGGGCGTTCAGCTGTGCGTCCTGCCCACAGGCACCCCCGAGAACCACGCATTCCACAAGGCAAGGCTGGGCTGCGGCTTGGGGGCAGGGCAGGTCTCAGAAACCGCTCCCTCGGGCTTCTGGTGCTCTGGGGTAAAATGAGGTTGTCCAGATAACCTTCTCCATCCCCCACCCCGCCCTGATTTTCCTAATTCTAGCTTGCAAGGAGAGAGAATATTTCATTTCTTAAAAAAAATAATTTCAGACAAAACCTGATAGGCAATAAATACAGAATCTGAAATCTGGAAAGCTCCTTTATCTCTTTTCTTTTTAGAAAAAAAAAATTCAACTGTGTTCAAATACCACCCCCACCCCACCCACCCCCATTTCCCTTCACCATATCACTTCTCTCCCCATGGATCCAGAAGGCTTTTAAAATGCTGGCTTGGATGTTACACAGACCAACAACCCAAACAGCAGCAACAACAACAGAAAACTCCCCCTTTTTCATCAGCCCCAAGATTGTGAAAATCACAGGAAGTCCAGGTGGGCTCTGGCATTTATAGCACTGACATACATTCAGCCCAGAGAGGCTCTGGTGACAGGCATTCTAAACAAGGCCCTGTCCCGGCCGCCACCCCCTCCCCAACTTGTCAGGCCTGGAGTCCAGCAACCACCTTCTCTCACTACCATAGACCACGCATACACCAGCCAAGCCTTTCCTGCACTGGGAAGGGAAGAGAAGAAAGACAAAGACCTGGAGGTTCTGCATGCTTCTGTGGGTCCAGGTCTCCATCTTAGCTGCCTCTGGCTTCTGCAGGTTAAATCTTGCCTGCCCTAGAGGTGAGAGGGGCCAGCGGGACCTTGGAGGGCAGTCAGTAGACCTAACCATCTTGGTTCCATCCCTGGCAGTCCCCTGAGCCCCTTTCCCGCCTCAGCTCCATCTGGAGATGTATCTTGCAGATCTGGGAGGCCACAAGAGCTGAGGAGCAGGAAGCTGAAAGGCTGGTCTATTCCGCCAGTCCAGGCAGCGTGTCCGCCGGTACTAAAGGAAGCCCCAGTGTCTTTCCCCATCTCCTCTCTTGGCAGAAAGAGTCAGACAGAAAAAGTCGAAATCTAGGAGAATGTCATCCTTGAGGCCCCCAACCACACTCGTCTTTCCCCCAGGCCCCAGTTTGTTTCTGCTCTGAGGGCTAGGTCAGCTGGTGAACATTTGTGGGTGAAAGGGGAGGGGGTCTTTCCTGAGGGTTATAGCAAGAGTCCATGTTCCTCATGGCTCAGCCTGGAATTGCTACTGCAGGCCGCTGCGGGTCACTGGGTGACAGTAGGGTTTAACACCCCCCCAGCTGGCCCCAGAACCCCAGGCACTGAGCCTTGCAGGGAAGACACAGGACTCAGGGGCTCCGGGATGCTTCTCAGCGGACCTGGCTGTGGCTGGGAAGGCTGCGGCGCAGAAGGCGGGGGCGGCTGTTGCTGCTGCTGTTGTAACTTCTTCTTATTGATTTTCCTTTCCTTTGCTCTGCGGTTCTGAAACCAAATTTTAACCTGCAAATGAAAAAGGTGGAGACAAACAAAAGGCAGTGAAGAAGACAGCAAAAGCATAAAGGGATAGTATTTGACATGCGATCCAATGCCTCCTTCTCCAGCCAAAGAGGTCCCCTCTGCACCCACAGGATGCCAGCCCTTCACCCAGCTTTTCATGGAACAGCCCACATAACAACAGCCCAGTGCTGGAGCTTCTCCCAAGCCCAATTCAGCTTCAAGGCGGAAGGGCCTCTCTCTCTTTGTTCCTCGGGTTTCTTTCCAGAGCAACCTTTATCTACAACTTCACTGGAAAAGTTCAGAGTCTCAAAACCAAGGAAGACAGAAACTGCCAGGCCCTTTCTACACTAAGTAAGGAGGCTAGAGCTGGATGTACTTCAAAATTACAACCTTTGGCCTCTCAAAGCTAAACGGAAATGTAATAGTCCTTGCCTTGGGGCTGAGAATGAGTTTTAATGAGGGGTTTCCTGGCTGTGAATTTGACAATATAGAGCATTCAGGAGATAAGCCTCACCCCTCCATAGTTTTTCTGGACAGGAGCTGGTATCCAAATTAATTTTTTCCCCAATACAGAGCTGGGTACAAAGAGAGTCTTTATTGGCCCAAATCAAATTCTGCATTAAACTACATTCAGTTTTTTTTTAAACTTCCCAGGTCCCCCAAAATAGAAAAAAAAAAAAACCCAAAACATATATATATTTTTTAAAAAGACAACTAGACATGGAAGAAGACTTTTAAAAAAAACATCTAGAAGGAGAAGTCTCTCGATTCTCTTGCTTTAATCTGCCCACAGAACTAGGTGGATCCTGGGGCCTGGCTTCTAACCCTCCCCACTGGACCCTCCCAGGCAGTGACGGGGCCCTGGAGGGTTCCCACCTGCCTCTCCGAGAGCCCCAGCGTGGCGGCCAGTTCAGCCTTCCTCCGGATGGTGATGTAGCGACTGTAGTGAAACTCCTTCTCCAGCTCCAGACGCTGGTGGTCCGTGTACACGACTCGGTATTTGTCTTTCGTCCTGGTTTTCACTGTGGAGGAAGGCGAAGTTAGCCCGGAGAACTGCAGGGCAGCCCATCAGTCATGGATAATGACAAACCTCCCTAACTCAGGAACCGTTTCTCTTCCTCCATCACCCTAGGGGGCCGTGGTTTGGCTGGTTCCCGCTGAGTCTGACAAGACCCCCCCCCAGAGGGTGTTGGGGGGCTATTCAGGATAAATAACCTAGTTTTGGAATTAAGTGGTTTTTGAAAATTAAAGAGAAACTAAAAATTCATACAGGTAGCAAAGAGTCAGACATAACTGAGTGACTGAACTGAAGAATTCATACAGGTGATAGCAGAACCCCATCAGGGGGTTTGTAAAACAAATACAGCACCTCAGCTGATGAGGCCCAAAAAGAAAACAGTCCTGGGAATACAGATTTTCAGGCCCATCAGAGGATAAAAAAAACAAAACAAAACAGCTCACAGTAAAAGCAGCTGGGATTGTGGGTATGTGGGTGGGGGGTGGATTCCCTTTCTGTTTGTTTTATTAGAATGGAAAGGGGGTGCAGGAGCTGACAACTGTCCCCTCAGGTCACTAGAAATGAGCCCCAGCTCACCAGCCATATCCGGTGGAATTCGGAGCAGGGGTCTGGCCGGCCGCTAATTCTTCTCGCTGGGGACGCTCTATACCTGGGCGAAGGTGGGTTAGCACACTTTTCTTTTTAATCCTCCATTTATTTCTGCTGCAAACCCTGCCAGAGCTATCCTGACCAGTGATCTACTGCTCATTGGATTGAGTCAACATATTAAACCTTGCATTGATTGTTTTACTGAAGGGCCTTGACAAATAGTGCGACTGCAGTCGGAGCCTGGCGTCTCCACCGGTCTATCCCGGGTCGACCCTCGGCAGAACCCCCCAACTCAGGAGCTGTTCTCGTTCGGATCCCAGGTCGGGGTCTTCTCCCCCAAAAGAACAGGTTCAATCGCCCGGTGCCCTGGGGCTGCAAGAAGATCTAAAGGGTCTAGGGAGTTGCTCGGAGGTGTTTTATGCCCCGCAGGCCAACTTTGTTCAGGTAAAACCCTTTGCAAACCACAACAAAAGCGCCCTGGGAAGATACAGGCCGGATCAGAGGGAGCTCCCCGCAGCCGCTGAAAGGAGAACACAGCCTCAAACAATGCAGGACAAGGCGATCTTATCAAAGAAAAGCCCTTTCAATGCCTTAATAACAACCGCGTTCTGTTTGAATTACCACTACTGAGCAAATGGCGGGCAGGCCTTCATCCCCCTCCCCGCCAGGCGCATTAACATCAACACTGCGGCGGGCGCATTTGAATGCGCGCGGCGGCCCCGACCCTGCGCCCGCCGGGAAAGGAAAGACAGCTGACAACGTCCTGGGAACCTGCGCTACCGCCCCCAGCCCGCCCGCTGGGGTGGTGGCCCCTTCATACAGAGCGGCAAACTGAGGATTAGACTAGATCACCACGCAGATGGTGTACTGGGGCCAGGTGGGAGCCACAAAGGACACCTCCCCGGGCTGTAGAGCCAGGCGCAGGAGAGTTCTCCGAGCCGGACCCTCCAGGAGAGGGACTCGCCATGGGGCCCTCGGGAGCGGCTCTGGCTGGGGGCTGTCCTTTCAGTATCCGGAGAGGCCGGGGCAGGGCGACCAGGCCCCCCGTGCGCTCTGCAGCCCGCGCCCCGAGGACCTTGGAGATGCCCCGCACCCCCTGGGAACCAAGGAGGGGGCTGGAGTAGGGGAGAGATGAGAGGGACTTGTCAGAATTCATTATTGACTGCGAAAGTCACCACCCTCTTTCCGGGCCCTAAAAGAGACAATGGCAGGGCTGGGAAGGTGTATATCAAAGCGGACCGAGTCGGGTCCCACCCGCCCCCCCACCACTCGCCCCTTGACAGATGAGGCTCCGCAGAGGAGTCGGGCTCCGGCCGGCGGGCCGCCCCACATTAACATCACAAGGGCGCCCGGCGCCGACTGCGGCCTTGCCACCTTGGCGCAGGACTTCACAGCGGCCTCTCCTCCGCTGACCCCGCGGCCCGGGCTCCGGTGGCACGCCTCCCTCTCCCCCCTCCCCTCCCAGGACCTGCTCTGCGCGCATTCTCCGGGGACACACCAAGGGTCTCCCTTAGGCCGCCCGGGCCCCGCGGGCCGGCGCCCCAGGCAGACTCAGGATAGCCAAGGGCCTTCTTCGGGCCCGCTCTCTGTCCAGGCGAGGTCGCCTCCTCTAGGGGGAAGGGACTCAGCCGACCCTCTAGGTCAGCCCCGAGGCCTCCTCCCCGGACCGCTGCAGGTCCCCCCGTGGTGGGTCCCGGCTTGTGCGCAGTGACGCAAAAAGCGATCTCCGGAGACAGCCCCCAACGGCTGTTCTGATTTATGCGGCTGTAATCGGCTATAAAACCCCTGCAAAGTAGCCATAACCTGCCTGCCTGCCGGGCTGGGCCTAAAAGGAGGGAAGAGGAAAAAGCGGAAGTGCAGAGGGCTGGGAAAGACTTCATGGAGGGAAAGCGGAGCCAGCAGGACTCTCCCACCACACCTACTGGAGTTCTTTCCCCACTGGACACACTCAGACTCCAGACGGGTCAGACCCGGAACCCACGAGCCTGCTTAGTCCCGCCAACCCCGGATCTCTGCAGAGACATCTGGGGCAAGCTCGTTAAACGAATGTGTGCGCGCGCACACGTACACACTCACAGACACACACTAACACGCGCGCGCACACACACACACACACTCACACGCGCACACGCACCAGACCCTGGGAAGGAAGGTTCCGAAGAAACGATCTCCGTCTGGAGCAGCGGCTGAGCACGCACCACCCCCTCCTCCCCCTCTCCCTCTGCAGACACGAGGGGACTCCCGGGGCGTCCTGTCCCAGCCCTCCGGCTTTTGATTGAAATGACCCCTGCGCAGATCAAAGGTCTGAAGACCCGGGTGCTCCCCTCACCCCCGCGCCGCACCTCTTCCCCACTTAGTTCCCGGGACCAACTCCTTGTTTCGGCTTCGGCAGCTTCGCCGGGTTTCCCCAGCGCGGCAGCTCCGATCCCTATCTTTGGCCCCAGTGGCTAAACCTGGTCCCTCGCGCGACCGCGCCGCCCTCCTAGCACCCCCGTCCCCTGCTCTTCCCGAGTGGCCGGGACGGGGAAGGACGGCGTGCCGCAGATGATCTAGAGCCCGGCCCTGGGGAGCTGGGCGCACCGAGCAAGGGCGGGCGGCCGAAAGCCGGGAGGACGCGATCATTGCGCTGCAGCCGCGCTGCGCCACGTTCCCGGGAGTCTCCCGAGGGTCTGAGGACCCGACCTTACGAAGGAAGGGCGGTGGGAAGAAGGGAGCCTCCCCTTTGCCTTACACTGAACGCGGCTCGTGAGACCAGGACCTCCACTTCCGACCCCGGCAGCCCCCAAGCAGGGTCCAGAGCAGCAACCCCCGGGGGGCGGGTCCAGAGCCCCCAGACGCGGTCGTCCAGCCCCGTCCCCCTTGCGCGGAGTCACCGGATCGCTAGGGACGCGCGGGGACCGCGCCTTCCCCCGGCGCCCGCCGGCTCACCTTGGCTACCCAGCGCGGGCTGCGCGGGCTTCCGCATCCACTCGCACAGGTTCCGCCGCTGGCCGCCCGGCGACAGCTGCTCGGCGGCGGCGGTGGCGACCGGCCCTGGGGGGCCGGGGTTGAGCGTCTGCAGCAAGCCGGAGGCGCAGGAGGGCGCGGCGCCCGGGTGGTGCGGGTGGTGGTGCGGGTGGTGGTGCGGGTGGTAATCGGCGGGCCCGCTGTAGCCCATGGCGGCGGCCGGGGAGCCCCCGTTGAGGCCGTGCGCTACGGCGTTGGCGGCGGCCGCCGCGCCCCCCGGAGCATAGCCGTTCCAGTCCTCGCGGAGCGGGGCTCCGTAGGCAGCCGGCCAGGACGGCCCTGGGGACTGCGCGCTGTCCAGGTTGGCGGCGGCGGCCGCTGCGGCAGCCACATGGTAGCCGCCGTAGTCCGGGTACTGCGGGGGGCTGACGAAGTTCTGCGGGGCCAGGTTGAGACTGCCGGAGTGGCGCACGGAGCTGGGATACATGCTCACGTCCTTGTCCAGGAGGTAGCTCACGTACATGGTGGCGAGGGCCCGACGGCGAACCTCACCATGCTGCCCGGGGACGGACGCTGGAGGCTGCCGGGGGGGCGCCGCGCTGGCGAAGGGGGAGAGGGGGCGCCGAAACGGCGGGAGGCTGCGCCCCGGCCCGCGGTGCTCCGCCGGCTCCTCGCGGCGCTTCTGCCTCTGAGGCGGTCCCTGCCTCGGGCCTGCCTCCTCCCTCCCTCCCTCCCTCCCGCTCTCCCGCTCTCTCTTCCTCCTTTCCACCAGGCTGCAGAGGCGGGCAAGACCCGCCACCGGCTGGCGTGCGGAGCCCCAGGCCGCCGGCCTTACGTGATTAACGAGTGTTTACAAGACTCTATTAGTAATGACACAGACACCAATGGCCGGAGACGTCGAGGCGCAGCGCGCACCCGGCGCACAACCCCTAGAAACACGATTTGCATTTTAAAAGATTAGGGAGGAGGGGGGAGCCCTCGAGAGGGCTGCGACCCATCACAGCTAAATATTCAAACCTTTATTGTTAAGAGCTTCCTCCTTCCAACCTTGCTGCACTTTAACCTCCAATCACAGGTTCAAAGAATGAAATCAAGAGACTTGCAAAAGGGGGTGGAAGGGTGGGGAGAGCTATCTTGGTGGGAATCGGGGTTTAGAAACTGAGGAGTCCTGCTTTTGCATTTGCAGGGAAGGGAAGGGGTGTCTAGAAGAAGCTCCTTCCAACCCAAAGGAAAAAAGGGATCCTCACTTTGATGACAGAGTTTTGGCCAGCCCGGGAAGTGACGGGGGGAGCCGGGAGAAATAGGCCTGTTCCTTTCCTCTCTGTCCCCCTGGCCAGGCCGACTGCGCCCCTCAAACAACTGTCACCGCTGATCATTTGTTTTCTTCCCTAGGGAAACAGCTGGCCCTCCACACAAGATAAATTAAGACCCTAGTTGCAGGTCGCATCTCCGAGTTCATCTCACATTTGGGATTCATATTAAAGCTATGAATTTTTTGGAAAAAGCACCTACACTCCAAACTCAGAAATCTTAACTGCAAACCAAGAAGAGAGCGGTAGTAGTCAGGCTGGTGGAAGGGTGGTAACGGAGGGGAGCAGGAGGGTTGCTAGAGTTCTGGTGTTTCTTGAGCCGGGGTCCTGGTGTTTGTTGCCGGTGAAAACTAAGCAAGTTACACTTCTATGTTTATATACTTAAATACGTGGTTTAAAATCAAGGAAAAGAGGCTCTAGTATTTCTGCTAATATCTATCCAGGTATGTATATGTCATACAACATACCAATGGCTTAAAACCATTCTCATTTGCAAAGTAAAATATTTCTCCGGAGAAAGTAGTTTTTCATCTCCAGGGGATGAGAAGAGATCCCCAAGCCATCATTAATGGTTGCTTCTGAAAAGCCCCGAGTGGGGAAGGGTCCTCTATTTGGAAGCACTGTGTCCCGGGCTGTAAGTGGCGGCCGTGGGGACCTGTACTGCGCGGCCTGGCTCGGGATCCGCCAGGACGGGTCGGAGCACAGGAACTCAGGGCGACCAGATTCTCTCGGGCAGGCGCGCATCTCGGTTCAGCGACCGCGGGAAATGGGGCATGCGGCTGCCGTCTACCTCCTCTCCGAGCCCAGACGGCGCTGCCAGACTGGGATCTGAGGATCGCAGCGCCCGGGCAGCGGGCTGGGCAGGCGGGTTGGGTGGCTTTGAGCACTCCGGGAACCAGCGGGGCGCAGTGGCTCTCCTGCAGATCCACCCCTGTCGGTTCTCGCCGCAGAGCGGTCTCTGGTGTTTGTCACTTCCTCGTGTGATCTCTGGATCTCCTTCCAGTGTCCTTTATCTCCTAGATCTTCTCATCTCCCCAGATCGGGAATACAGCGGGTCTTGTCATCTTCTCCACTTTACAGAGGGCAGCCGGCCGGCCGCAGAGTTCGGAGAGGCCAGGCCCCAGCTGGATCAGGGCTTCGGATCTCCTCCTTGCTGGTCCCTCCTGTCCTCTGTGTTTCCTAAGGAAAGAGGTTAAAATGGAGGAGGGCGAATGGTAACAAACTGGGCAATCAACTGGTGAAGGCTGTAGCAGATCATCCTTGTGGATCTCCCCCGGCCTGGCCCGATAAATGAGTATCATTGGACCTTTGAGAAATAAAATAGGAAACAAATTACAAAGCCCTGTTACAGAATCCAAGTCACTGAGATGGGAGGGGGGGGTCACAGGGTGGGGGTGGGGGGGAGTCTGTGGACCTGGATGGGGCCGGTATGTGGGAGGTTCAGTGGTGGGAGCATTGCAGACGTTTGATCTAGCAAACATCTTCCTTCTCTTCCTGGGAGACACAATCCCTCTTTCCGCCTCCACGCCCCCCCCCCAGCCCCCTCCCAAGCCTCCAGCTCTGGAAACCGAGGCCCAGGCTTGTGCCTGAGTCTTCGGAATGTGGGCATTCTTTGGGACAATCACTTTATTGGGGACAGCCAGCCCCCTCCGCCCTGCGGTGGCCACTTCCTGCGTTTTTATGGCCGCCGGCCGCTGGCTAATTGTCCCGGTTTTCCAGCTGTGTCTCCGCTCTGCCCTGGAGAAAGGGCCCTGGCCTGCCTGCCCAAATGCTTTGGGAGCGGCCTGAGTTGATCTGGCCCCAGGGGTCACGCCAGATCTCAGAGAGGCCCATGATCACTTGGGTTGTGGGGGGTGATGGCTGGAGAGAGGACACTGGCTGGTGTCCTTCATGAAGAAATGGGCTCTCATGGCAGTAGCATGGTCCCTGGTTCTGGGCCCTGGGCTAGGGGTAAGGGGAAAGGAGGCAATAATGATGTCCTTGGACAAGCTCCTTGGAGTGGAAACATCCCCTTATGTCTGGGTTGCTCCCTCAGCCAAGAGGGGGCCCATCTGGGTTCCTGCAGGGGCAGGCTGTCAGGAGCAATCAGAGAGGAGTGCAAGGTGGCTGCTGGGAAGAGAGCCTGATGTCTTTTCATCACCATTGCTTAGCCTCTGAGAGCCCTTTGTCGGGTTCCTGACCCCTGGAAACCTGCTCTGGGTGGGGAAGGGGAGGCAGCTCCTCCTGCCTCTGGGTGCAGGTATGTGGCCCTGGGGGAGTGCAGGTGCCATCTGGGCCAGGCCCCCAGCAGAGACCAAGTTGCCTGGTGGCTTTCCTAGAGCCTCTTGGCTTGAGCTGAGAACCACCCTCAATGGTCACCCCCAGCCTTCACTTTTTAAGGCTCTGGCCCAGCCTACCAGTACCTGGGACTCCCAAGTCATAGGGAAGTTAGGGGCTGGGGTGGAGCTGGGCCTGAGGCTGTGACCCCACGGAACTTGAGTAGGCTGCTTAGGGCAGGACAGAGTGGGAAGAAAGAGACCCAGGTAAATAAAAGGGTCTGGAAGACTCTGGGGGCAGACTCCACTGAGGTTATCAAAGGGACGTCTCTTTGTTACTGACAGTATCGGGCCATGCCACATCCCTCCTGGCTTCCAGGATTCCGGCTGCTGGCAAGGGCAGGGGTACAGAGCTGGGTGGGGAGCAGGAGGCACCGGAAGGGGCGGGCCGCTCTTCCAGGGAGATGAGACACTCCTTGAATCCACAGATCATTGACAGGGCTGCCTCTCTGCTCAAAGGTCCCCAGTGTTTGCTCCAGCCTAGGGGGGGACCCTGCTTTTCCCGTATTTGTGTCTCCTGGAACTGGGGCACCTCTGACCCTTGACATCTAGGTAAGGCAGGCTGTCTGTTCCACCTTAGCAAGCAAACCTACTTTCTGAAACCCTTTCAGATCAAGGAAATGATTCAAAGAGCACTGCCCTTGCAAACTGCCTCTCTTGCCCTGCACAGGAAGCCTTCACCCTGCACTGACCTGAATTCCCAGGAGAAATAAGGAAGAGCAACAAGGAAGAGAGTGTGGTCTGATAAAACCATTCAGCTTGGCAGTCTACACTGCTGTGGGAAAACCACTCAGTTGCTGTGTAGTTTGGAGTTGGAGAGTTTTGGGGCCAAAAACGGCATGAAGTCAGCAATCCCCTCACACAAAGGAAGCCTATATAAGGGGTAGTTTGACCCCCAAGAAATCCTGCCTTGCCCGCTCACTCGGCTAACATCTCTGGGAGGGAGATCAATCACAGACGTGTCCTCTCTGTAGGGTCTCCCTAGAGTCTGCTGCCTGCTCAGTTCCATTAGGTCACAAAGGAGTACAATGTGTTCATCCTGAACAGCAGGGAGGGGCCGCAGCTGCCCACAGCTGCCCGGCTTCATTCACAGGCACGTCCCCACCCAAGGGAGTCAAGAATGTTCCCCCCAAGCAAACTGAGTCTCTGGTCCTGCCTACCTGCAGGAGAGTTCCTGAAATTGTGGGAGGTCATCGGTGGGCTAGACGTTTAACACTCAGGGTGCAGGGAAGTGGAGGAAACAGTGAGCTTTCTCATCCAGGAGCAAGAAATAAAATTTCCCCCCTCTACTCAAGGAGAGCTAGGAAAAGAAAAAGCCTCAGACAAAGGGCTGATATTTGGGTGCAGAAATCTGGTTTTGCCCACTGGCTGCAAATTATGAGAATAAAAGGTGGTCGCCCATTTTCTTCCCCCTGCCCTCCCCACCCACCCAGCTAGAATCAGTCTGTGGATATTGTACGACTTGCTCTAATTCTGTGTGGTGCATGAGCACAGGGCAAGAATTAAAAGCCTGAGAGGGAGCGCTCACTGTGGGGAGGACCCGGCCCCCAGGCCTGCAACACCTAAATGCTATCACATGGCTTTGGCGTGGAGTTACTGCTTGTTCCCTCACCTATGTCTCTGTCTCGTGCCTAAAGTAATGACCTTTGTTTGTCATATGAAAATATGTTCCCAGGAAGCCCTACACAGCAGGCTCTATGTGGTGGAGGGAAGGGGCTCAGGTAAGGGTGCAGCTCTCCTTGGGTCACTGAGCCCATTGGAAGCTACTCTCAGAGAGAGAGAGAGAGAAGTCGAAACTGAAGTTGCTCAGTCGTGTCCGATTCTTTGCGAACCCATGGACTGTAGCTTACTAGGCTCCTCTGTCCATGGGATTTTCTAGGCAAGAATACTGGAGTGGGCTGCCATTTCCTTTTCCAGGAGATCTTCCCAACCCAGAGATTGAACCCTGTCTCCCACATTGTAGGCAGAGGCTTTACCGTCTGAGCCACCAGGGAACTCTCTGGGGTGGGATGGGGTGGGGTGGAGTGGGGTTGGGGGAACAAAGGACTTT
Source organism: Antilocapra americana (assembly GCA_007570785.1). Classification (NCBI taxonomy): domain Eukaryota; kingdom Metazoa; phylum Chordata; class Mammalia; order Artiodactyla; family Antilocapridae; genus Antilocapra; species Antilocapra americana. Next base: position 33,492,466 of record ML663566.1, read on the forward strand.
GTGTCTGTAGCCTTTACATTTTACAAAGGAGCACTCTGAGGCCCAGAGAGGTTGGGTGACATTCTCAAGGTCACACAGCTAGCTGTTCTGGTCACTAACATTAAATGAGCTATATACAGGTGCATTCTTTGTAACCCAGAGCACTCTGTGCAAACATTAATAATTACTAAGGCTTCAGGTGCCACCCTGAAAACCACCTCCCCAACCCCAAACCAACTGGCATCCTGGTGGGGGGGATGGGAAGCCAAACTCCCCACCTCCACCCCATGCACCAAATAGTTTCAGAACAATCAGGTTGAGCTGTTGTGACAATTCTGCTTTCCAAGTCCTATTTATTATATTTCTCCCTTTCAGGGGCATCTGCCAATTGCAGTGTATAAGTTTATTGAATTGAACTCCATCCAGATGTTTCTTCAATTGCCAGCAAAAGTATCTATCTCACCCACAGTTAATTACTTTCTGTAAAAGCTCATCTTTATTTTTTGAATGGGAACCCACATCCTGTGGCTGACCCTGGAAATGTGTCAAATTCAAAATGAGTGAAGGGAATGCAAAGAAATTGGCTTGTCTTTCTTCTTGTCCTCTACTTCCCCAGCGGAGTACCTGCACCTCTTTTGGACACAAGACCCCAAAGCGTACCTGTATGGGTGAGGGAAAGAGACCCCCATTCAGTCTCCCTTCACATGGGTGAGTGGGATATGGACTCAGCAGTTCCCAGTGGGAGCCTTGTCCTGGGGCCTCCACTTGCCGGCAGGTCTTGGACATTTCAAGGGGGAGTGACAGTGGGTGAAGCAGCACCTCTGTCTCGGGAGGCAGTGTGTGTGGAGGGGCTTGAAGGGTTACTGAAACTGAAATCAGCTCTTTGCGCTCCGACTTTTCTTAGAGTTGCCATCGTGGTTTTTTTTTTTTTTAATGAATTAGTAAGTACGGATATTAACTATTCACCCCGGAAACCACACCATCACTTCTGCACCCCCTCCCCTGACATCTCCGGGCCACCCAGTGGTCCTGACTGGTGCCTCCGTTCGAGGCCCAAGTCGGAGTCCACAGTCTCCGCTGTCTGTCGGGTTGGTTAGTCTCCCGCATCCTGCGCACCAGAGCACGGAAACCAGAAAACTCGCCCAAGCCTGGGACATCACTATCTGAGCCAAGATGTGGCAGAAAAAAACTGCCTTGCCAGACCTCAGCAGCCCCAGGAGAGCTGCCCGCAAGAGGACGGAGGTGGGTGTGAGGTGTCCAGGGTCTTCCCCAAGCCCCCCGGGTCCGCTGCCAGTGCTCAGGGCTTAGGTAGAGGCTTTTTCCCTTCTACCCCAGCTCCTTTGAAGGGGAGGGTCCAGCACCTTCCCCCACCATGTATCCCCTCCAGAAGAAACAAACGATTTTGCAGACAAGCTTTGAGCCCTTGAAATGTGAACTGTGTAATTGTAGACACCAGATGGTGCCTGAGCCGGGCAAAATGCAACTCCTCACCTCTAAAAATAGGGCTTCGGATCTGGCCCTGGGGATTCCCGCTTGTCTTAGCCTGAGCATACTTCTATGTGGGTCCCTCTGTCTAAGAGGTGGGCTCACCCTAGGGTTGGGCAGGGAGCCTTCAATACAGTTTATTAGTCTCAGGCCCAGCCCTTGGTCCTTGTGTCTGGGGCCAGAAAACCTTCTTTTCCAAACAGCAGGTTTCTCACTTGTGTCAGGAAAGCCCCCGGGTTACCCCTGCTAGAGGGAGGCAGGCGTCTAGCCCCAGGCCCAGGGGCCCCACCTTTGCACCCTGGTCCTTTGAAATAGACACCTGGCGCTCCCACCTCCAGAGAGGCTCTGGGGACTCCCTTGGCCCAGCCACCCACCACGGCAGGGCAGACCCTGGGTACAGCAACTGTGGGGCCTCAGCTCGCCTCCTGGCTCCCCCACCTGCCACCCTCCCCAGCCTCCAGCCTTCACCCTCACCACTAGCAGGCAACACCTGTAAGTTGGCAAAGGAGAGCAGGGTTCCTGGATTAAAATTCCCGTGCTCCCTCAGTGGCTTCTCTCCATGGAATCTAGCCCCCAATCAAGGGTGCTGCTGCACCACTTCTTATAGAAAGGTTTTATTGCTCATGTTGCCCTGCAGACCCTGGCTGGTCACTAACGGAGGCTTGTGTCTTCATAAGGGCCAGTTCTGCCTTCATGTCTTACTCCCTCTGCGGTGAGGAGGATGGCATGGCTTGTTTCTCCTCTGCCAACTGAAGCTTAAGGAGCGCTTGTTGGGGTTTGTTGGACCTTCTGGTGGGTATGACTGAGAGAGAGAAAGGTGGTGGGCTCCTCCTGTGTGAGCAGACACACTAGATACAGTTCTCTGGGGCTCTGGAACCCCAGGTCCGGCCCCCTCTGGCCAGAAAGCTTGCTATGGGAACCAATTTTCCTCCATTCCCAGCGTTATCAGTGCTATAGGGCCCCGGACGTTCAGGCCCATTCAGCTTGGAGAAGCCCCACTCCTAGCCTTTTCTGCTGGCCCCCACCGGGTGCTTCCCCAGCGCCGGTCCCCGCGGGGCTCTCTCCCGCTCTCCATCCCCCCAGGCCGCTTCGCCAGTCCCAGCTCAAGCTCCTGTGTTTATCCAAGTTCCAGAGAGACTCCTTCCACTCTCATGTAAGTGTCGGCGCAGCAACTAAGGCGGGAGAAGAAAAAACAAACAAACAAAAACACAGACAAACCGCTGGAGAATAAAAGACTCCTTTTCTGTCCGTTTTGTTTTTCAGCTGGGGGTATAGCAGGAGAGGGTGCGGAGCCAAAATAAGCTGGATAAGTGCTTTGGAATCCGCATAGGCTGGTGGTGCCAACGGGCCGCAACAGGAGTGAAGAATCGGAGCAGTGAGCTGGATACATCGGTGGCAAAACCCGAAACTATCAACAGGTATTTTGGCAAAGGGTGCCTGTGTGGGGAGGGGGACAGGAGGGCTCGTTATTCGTGCGACTGTCTTGATTCGCCCCGGCCTCCGTGCGCTGGGGTGGACTCCGTTCCAAGCGCATCGCGCGCGCCCGCGGTCCTGGCGCGTCCCGACGTGCGTCCCGGGGTCTCCGGCTGGCGCGGCCGCTACGGCTGCTCCCCGAGCAGGTCGGCGAGACGCAGGTGGCAGATCTTCTTCACCTCGCCCAAGGCGGTGCGCAGCTCCTGCGCCGGCGGGCACCGCAGCCGGCGTGCCAGCTCGCGGGGGGCCGCCGCTGGGTCGCTGAGGCGCACGGCGAGCACGAAGGGGAAGCCGAAGCGCGCGCGGTACTGCGCGGTGAGCTCGGTGAGCCGGAGCCGCTCGGCCGCGCCCAGGTTCTGCAGGCCCGCGGCGCTCTGCTCCCGCTGCGACTCGGCGGTGAGCCGGCCCCACTGCAGCTCGCGGCTCGCCAGCTCTGGGTAGCAGCGCAGGACGCCCTCCTGGCCTGCGGAGAAGCAGACACATGGCGGCGGGAGCGCGTTATCGCACCCCGAAGGGCTTCCCAGAAAAGCGGGGTCCCGGGACATGAGGAGCGGCAGCTCGGGGCGCCCAGCGCACCCGCCCCCTCCAGCTCGTCCCGAACCCTGCGCCCCCTCAACCCCGCTTCACTCGGCCTCGGCCGGGGCCCTGGGGGCGGGGCGGGAAGTGACAAGTCTGTCCTTTGAGACCTTGGGGCCAGCAGAGCGGCGGGGAGCGGCCGCGGAGGCTCGGAATTTACGACTTTCTCGGGAGGGAGCGGGGACGCGATAAGGGAACCCGAGCGTTTCGTATCTTTTCAAAGTCCTTTGCTCTCAGGGGGGCTTTGATGTCGGAGAGGGCCGGACACAAGGGCCTGAAGACTTCCTGCAAAAGCCACGGAATGGGTTTCGCCCTGGAAAGAAGGGCGGGGAGGATCCACAGGGATAACATCCTTGGGGCTTGGCAAATAAATGCCCAGGGTTTTGTGACCCTAAGTGTGAGTTCTGGGCTTCTGGAATCAGGCGTGCAAAGAGCTTTGCAGATGATTAACTGCAAAGAAACCCATTTCCAGCCGAACCCTACGGCCCTTTGAACGAAAGCGGCTTCCTCCTTTCAGGAAAACAGCACCACTCACACCACCCACCGTGTCTGAGGCTCGTTTCCCTTCTCCCACGGTAGATCTCAAAACAATTCTTGGAGAACAACCTTTCCTGGGAAGGCAGCTTCTCCTCATCTCGGAACACTGGCCTGAAATTGGCCACCCTTGGTGTGAGTCCTGAGATTTCAAGTCCTAATCCAGGGGGGTTTTCCTGAACCCTAGCCAATCATTTTACTTAGTTCTCTAAACGGAGATTTAGAATCCGTGGGGCTGGGCAGGATTTCAGATATGCTAAACAGGGAACCCTATGAGAACAATGGGGCTGATGACACCTGGCTTGGTGAGGAGTGGCAAGGATTGGAGACAATTCATTTACCCAAACAGCACCTGATGCTAGCAGTTTTTCAATAAATAGCCATATTATCTGTCCTAGTAAACTCAGTGTAACTGGGCTGCCCTGCGGCTGAAAGCTTCTGTCCCTGGGCTGAGGACAGGCGTGGGGCTCCTCTGGAAAGGGGGATCACTGTCTCTTTCTTTAATTAGGGTATGAACTCCCCCTGCTTAAATCTTATAGTTTCTGCCCAATTAAAGGACAACTGGGATTGTTGACTTGACCTGTGTCTTGAGAGGTGGGAGAACTGGGGTGGGGGGAACTTCTGCATTGAAGAGAGGCTTCATCAGAGGCTCAGAAAGGAGCAGGTGACATGCCCAAGGTCACTGAGCCAGGAAGCTGCCTGCGTGGGGCTCCTGGGCTCCAGACCACTGGCTTCGGGACACTGGCTGCCCTTTCAAGATTAAAGGTAGTTTAAAATGAAACTCAGGTCACCAATAATCCCATTTCAGCAATATCCCCCATTTTAAAATACCTCTTCTGGGCCTTTCAAAGCTGGGGTGCTTGGTCCCCGTGTCCAGCGCATCCGGGTGGTGCGAAAACGTAGGTGATAAAGTCCCTACCTGGGTGCCCCCAGCCCTGGGCTGGAGGGCGGCTGTGCTGCGGAGGCTGCCCAAGCCTGAGGCTGGGTGCCCCCTGAATCTGCTCCACACCCACCCAGTCTGGATACCCCCAAATGGGCGTGGGCGGCGGGGGCCTGGGAGGCTCACACAGGCCCTCCCTGCTCCCTTCCTTGTTCATTCAGATTTTCAAAGGGGTGAGGAGGTGAGGAGCCCGAGACCCCGCCTTCTCACTGAACTCCTCAGCTTCCCCCCCAATTCCCCATTTCTTACTCCGTGGAGGCCAGGCTCCAGGTCAGGGGACGAGGTTATTGCTAGGAGGACCTGGCCAGAGGTTGGGTCTGTCCCCTGGTGGCCCCAAACAGAACCCCGGTCCTGTGGGTGGCCTCCTGCATCCCGCACCTGCGTCTTCTTTCTGGCCCTGACACCTGGCTTCTCACTCCGCTGGGCTCTTCCCTCTTGAAAATATTACCTGGGGTTAATGTTTGCCCAGGACTGAGCATGTTTTCTGCTGGTGGCGGGAGACAAGAGGGATGAGAGAAGCACAGAGCAAAGAGAAGAAAAGAGATCAGAAAGAGGATTTACACACACACACACACACACACACATACACACACACACACACACACACACACACACACACACACACACACACGGCCCTCAAATATAGGTAAAAGAAGATGGTTCGGGGAGGCAGGCAGGGAATGGTAGCTCTGGAGCCATGGAACTTGAGCCCGTTGAGCCAAGGACTCCATCTTTATTGCTCCAAACTACTGATACGCCCCTTTCAATCCTTCCTGCCTGACAGCTCTGTCCCCTCCGCCCCCAGCGCTGCATCCCCAGTGGCCTTAAGCCCCAGTAGGAGGCTGGAGACCACACCTGGGTACTCCCCACCTCCCCACCTCAGCCCGGCAGTCCCCCTACCTGGAGTGCCCAAACCTGGCTGGGTGTCTCACTTCAGGCCTTTCAGTACTGTCTGTCCTTCAGTCTCTCCTGAAATCTGAGACAGCACCGCCTCTGCCATTGGCATGGCATGGTCTGGAGATGCAGGTGTGGACAGGCATTGTTTGCTGCGATCACAGACCAAGAATCTCTGCCCCTTGAAGAGTTCCTGGCATGGAGCTGACAGTTCTCATTTTATTAGCAGGTGGCGGCCACTGAAGAGCAGGCGGTCGGCCTGGAAGCCCATCATCGTCCTCCAGTGTCCCCACACCGTCCCAGCTGGCATGCCCTCCCTCCTGTCCAAGCATGGCCTGGGCCAACCTCTCTGTCTACTTGTGTTCTGGGAGCCAGAGCCTCCTTCCATGCCAAAGGCTACAATTTCAACCATCAATCCCCCCCGCCGCCATCACTACCCCTTCAACACACAAACCGGCCCTAGAAGTGCTCAACCCCTAAACAAAATGAGCGCCCTCTCTTGATTGCCTGTGGTCCTCTAGTTCCTCCTCTGGTCTCTGCTCCTCCTCACAGCACAGCTGCTGGAGGAGATTGTCTCTTCGGCATCTCCTCACCTTCCAGGTTCACCCCATCACACTTCTAGCCCCACTGACCTGCCAGGCTGCACTCCTCAGGTCACAGGTGACGGATAGCTTGCTTAAGCCAAGGGCCAGTGCCCTGGCCTCTTCTCTCTCAGCCTCTTAGCAGCGTGTCACGTGGTTGGCCCTCTCTCCTTGGAAGATTCCCGTCATCGCTTACTCTCATCACTGGTCCAGATCAGTGACCCAAGTGCTCCCGGACTCAGTCTTCACACCTCCTCCCTTCTGATTTACACGGATGCCCTGAGTGTTCTCATCTAGCCCCTGGCTTCAAATGTCATCGATTATTTCACGACACCCAGGTCTAGTCTAGTCTGCAGCTTTCCCCAGAGTTCCTTTGTTATGAGCCGACTAAACACTCAATATGGTCCTCTGGATGGTTACTCGGCATCTCAGCCCTGCCAGGCTCCCATTCCATCCTGTCCTCTCAGTGCGGAACTCTTCCTCCTTGCATAAAACAGACCCCCACCCACTCAGTTGCTCATATAAAAAACACAGGTGTTATCCTTCATTTCGGGCTTCCCAGGTGACTCAGTGGTAAAGAATCTGCCTGCAATGCTGGAGCCACAGGAGATGCAGGTTTGAGTCCTGAATTTGAAAGATCCCCTGGAGAAGGAAATAGCAACCTACTCCAGTCTTCTTGACTGGAGAATCCCATGGACAGAGGAGCCTGGCAGGCTACAGGATCACAGAGTCAGACACTATTTAAACAACAAGACAACAGTCCTTCATTTCTCTTTGTTTCTGACCTGCCTTCCTGCCACAAATCTATCAAAAACACCAGTTGGCTGTAACTAAAATTCATCCTGAAAATCCAGCCATGTCTCTTCATCTCTCCTGTTCCAACCCTAGTGCACCTGACCATCACCTCTCCATTTTACTGCTACTACAGGCCCTCCACCTGACCCCTGTCCTCACATCCGTCCACTCTCCACCGTTCTCCAACCGCCTTGGTCTTTCTTGTCACTTCTTAAGAAAGACCTCTTTTATTACATATGTTCTATCCTAATACAAATGTTCTTCTAATAGTTTCTAGATTTGAAATGATCCTTTTCTATGTATGTTAATCCTGCATCTCTTCACTGGAATGTCAGCTCATCGAAGGCAGGGACTTGTCTTGTTCATGGTTCTATCTCTAGGGCCGGGAAAAATTCCCCAGGGAAGAGTAGGCACTCAGTAAGTCTTTATTGACTGACACTCTGGGGAGAAAGTGCTGTATATTCTTTGACAGAACGAACACATCTTAATAGCCTCATAAATACCTTATAGCCTCCACTGAAGGACGTTATCAATATCCAACTCTTTGATGCTTTCAACAACTATCTTCTGAAATAAATATTAAGTAATGAATCATGGCATTATTGCTATTCTGAAATGCCACAGAAAGATGCATGATTAACTGTTATGACATTTTTATTGCTCTTTGATGTTTAATACAAATCACTATTGAATTTGTTCATTATTGGCCGTGTGTGTGTGTGTGTGTGTGTGTGTGTGTGCAAACTTTCTTCCTTTTATTGTTGCCATTCCTCTGGCAACAGGTACTGATTGGCTTGAAAAGGTATTTTGCCAACTGATTTCAGAGTCTCCCTGGTGGCTCAGATGGTACAGCATCTGCCTACAATGTGGGAGACCTGGGTTCAATCCCTGGATCAAGAAGATCTCCTGGAGAATGAAATGGCAGCCGACTCCAGTATCTTTACCTGGAAAATCCCATGGATGGAAGAACCTGGTAGGTACAGTCCATGGGGTCACAGAGTCAGACATGACTGAGCCGGCTTCACGGTCTTTCTTTGGAGCTAAATATTAGTCCTATACTGCCACCTACTGGTCAGTAATCACCATAGTGTCTCCGAAATGAATTGTCAACCTCACCTTACTCTTGAAAACAGAATTTTCAGTTTTCTTTAAATGGTAGAGGGTTTTCTTAGATCATCTAAAACAAATCCTTGACCAGAGAGATTATCATAACCTGAACACCTCTATAAGGTCCCTTTTAGTTTTAGGATTCAAAGACTCTGTTACACCCAGTTTGTTGTTAACTATCTAAGGAGTGAGGCGTCCCCAGTGGCTCAGTGGAAAGAATCTGCCTGCAATGCAGGAAGAAATAAGTTCAGTCTCTGGGTCAGGAAGATCACCTGGAGCAGGGAATGGCAACCCACTCTAGTATTCTTGCCTGGGAAATTTCACGGACAGAGGAGCTTGGGGGGCTACAGTCTATGGGGTTGTGAGCACACATCCAAGAAGAAAAGCTAGACTTTTACTTGATTATTTTAAAAACTAGGGAGGGGACGTCCCTGGCAGTCAATGGTGGGGACTTCACCTTCCAGTGTATGGGGTGTGGGTTTGATCCCTGGTTGGGGAGCTAGGATCCTGAATGCCTCTTGGCCAAAAAGCCAGAACACAAACAACAGAGGCAATATAGTAAAAAAATTCAATAAAGACTTTTAAAATGGTCCACATTTAAAACAAAAACAAATTGAAAAAAATAAAAACCAGCAAGTTCCCTGGTGGGACTCTGAATTTTCACTGCCGGGGTTCAACCCCTGGTCTGGGAACTGAGATCCTGCAAGTCAAGAAATGTAGTCAAGAAAAAAAAAAAAGATAAAAATAATAGTAACAAAAATAAAACCCCAAATATCTGGTACATCAAGCATTAATGTTATTTAATAAATCAGTGAATGAATAGATGAAATCCCTAGAAACTGTTTCTAGATTTTGCCTTTGAGTTTCCAGAAAATTCTTCAAAAGCTGTTGGGCTGATTATCAGGGTTTGTCTCAGTTTTCTTATCTGTAAAATGGGGATAATAATGATAATCCTTATTTTATAGGATTAAGGGGGTTAGTAAATGCCAAGTGTTGGGAAAGGTGCTTGAAAGACAGCAATAGTAAGGGGGAAATGCATTTTAGGGGTTGTCATCATTATTTCCACCACTGACTCTGCTTGCCTAATGCCATGAAGATGATTAGATAGGAGGAAGGTGATTAGAGAGGGCTTCTCTCCCAGCTGCCCCAGGCAAGTGTGGCCGCCAGCACTGGGCTGAGAAGCAAGCTCTACCAGTAGGAAGGTCCCTCAAAGAACTGCCTGAAGTGCAGAAGCAAGCTAACACCCAGGTGGCTCCAACTCCCTCCAGTGGTTTTGTCCCACTGACCTGCTTTGAAAGTCACCCCAGTTAAAGTTTGTGGGGAAGGGTAATGCCAGACTCCACCATCTTTCAACATCCCCTTAGGAACAATTTCATTCATTCCGTTAGCAAACCTTGATCATGTTCCAGTGTTCTGTCCACGGGGTGGGATAGGATTCTGACACTGGCCCAGATACAGTGGGTCCCTCGTGTTTGCAGCCAGGTGGGCTGCAGGTTCAGCTTTGGACAGGCAATGGATGAGGGTCAACAGGCCCCTATATTCCTACTTCCGGCAGGTGTGGGATCTAGTTCCCCGCATCGGGAGCTTGGAGTCTTCACCACTGGACAACAGGGAAGTCAGGGCCTCCACATTCCTGTCAGCTTGGTTTAATCCCCCATCCTCCCCTCTTCCTGAATGTACCTAAAATGAAATAAAGGAGCCCCTTGTTTGGGAGGCTCCCTCTGACCTCTGGAAACCTTGCCAGGCCGGGTGTCAGAGCCCTGGGCTCACAGGCCAGGACTGTTGTGCAAAAGAGCACTGCGCCCACAGCCCAGCTCCCGGTGGAAGCCCCTCTATGAAGACAGCCTGTCCCCTCAGTCAGTCCAGGCTTCTCTAGGAACCTTGAGGACAGCCCGGGAGGCAGCCTCGGTCACTAACCTTTGGCCTGTGAACCCCAGGAGGCCGTGTGTCATTCTGACTCACCTGGGACTGGACTGACCCCAAACTTCCCTCCTCTCCCCACACCACACCCGAAAGGGCCTCCTTTTCTCTCTCCACCCAAAGGAAATGGCATTTTCTACCCCTTTCTCCAGAGGGATTTCTTCAGACTTTTGTCTTTTCCCCCTCCACCTCACACCCACAGGGAGCTACTGACCTGAGGGACTTTACTTTCCTCAGCCGCCTAGTCCAAACCGGCCCTTTCTGGTAAAACGTCAGCCATTCTCTGTTTCCCCCCAGGCTCCTCAGATAGTCTGATACGGAGCAGTCTCCTCTCTTGCATAAGGGACATTCCCGAAGCCAACGCAGGGCTGAGTGGTGGTGGTGGTGGTGGCGGGGGGGGGGGGGGGGCACCAGCCTGACCTTTGGTCCCTCAGCAGCTTTGAGGCCAGAGGAGGCAGCCGCCGGTTCCTCTTTCCTGGTAACCCCGGAGCTTTAATATTTAACAGCCAGTTTACCTGAGCCAAGGAACCTTCTTTCACTCCACTGTCCACTTAACATTGCAAGGGCTTGACTCTCATTTGCAAAAGTCTGAAGAAACTCACCAAGCCTTACAGCAAAAATAAATGTATATACCAGGGATAAGCAACTAGGCTCAAATATCTCAAAACAGTTTGATAACAAAAGAGACTCACAGAGTCTACTAGAAAACTACAGGTTACCAGTGTGGGGTGGGCTGGTGGGAGGGGCATTACTGATGGGGGAGGGGAGGCTGAGACGATTAGGTCTAAGATAGGCTCAGGAAGATATGTACAAGACGGAGAATACAGCCAATATTTTGTAATAACTAAATGGAGTTATTACAGGTTATTAAAGATTTTAATAAGCTTTAAAGATTGTGTTTAAAAATCAAAAACAGCCACAAGAACCCCGTCCCCCCATTTTAAAAGAAATCTCTTTTGGCCACACTATGGCTTGTGGGACATGAGTTTGAGCAAGCTCCGGGAGTTGGTGATGGACAGGGAAGCCTGGTGTGCTGCAGTCCATGGGGTCACAAAGAGTCGGACAAGACTGAGTGACTGAACTGAACTGAACTGATGGCTTGTGGGATCTTAGCTTCCCAATCAGAGTTCGAACCCAGGCCCTGGGCAGTGAAACCTCAGAGTCTTAACCACCGGACCATCAGGGAATTCTCTCCCCCATCTTTTTGATAAGCACAGCTGAAATCCCTCTGTGGAGACTCTCAGCGTCCAACCCCAAAGCCTTACCTGACGGTGGAAGACCATCAATAAAGGCAAAAAAGTGCTTCTCTAAATCTCCCAAGTCAGAGAACGGACGCTTGGACCAAACCGCGGCTGCGATCAGAGGACATCTCTCGATGACATTTCCGAACACATCCACAAATTCTCCAAAGTCCATGGAGCTGACCTTCTCAATGTTCATGGCTTGTGTTCCACTGGCGGTGGCAGGACTGGGCTCCCCTCTGGGTGAGTGACTGACACGTCTCTGCTTGCCGAGTTATATTTGCTGAATGCACAGGCTTGTTTTTTTTTTTTTTTGCAACACCAGCTTGGCATGTTTTAAATGCCTCTGGGAAAAGCAGAGATCCAGAGTTCTTGTGCAATCAACAAACACAGGCTTAAGGTCTAATCCAGGGAGCAGAGATCTTGCAGAGTGGGAAGCGTGTCCAGCCAAACTCTTCCCACCATCCAAGCAAGCAGAGGCCATATTCAGCCACAGCATTCAAGCCAGTTAGCTTTCTGGTGCCATTAACATTTTAGCCTGCCTGCTTACTATATTTATTTCATGACTGAAGAACTCTCAGCAAAGAAGTCAAAGAACTTTGCTTTTCAAAGAGGGTAAGTCTGGTGCCAGAAGTATCATCATTACAGGCCATGTCTTCAAATATGGAGGAAGATTAATATGTATAGGCGCACACACACATACACACACAGGGCTTCCCTGGTAGCTCAGTTGGTAAAGAATCAACCCACAATGATGCAGGAGATCCCTGCAATGTAAAAGACCCAGGTTCGATCCCTGGGTTGGGAAGCTCCCCTGGATATGGAAATGGCAACCCACTCCGTACTCTTGCCTGGAGAATCCAATGGACAGAGGAGCCATTGGAGCCAGGACAGGCTACGGTCCATAGGGTTGCAAAGAGTCAGAGGTGACTTAGTGACTAAATAACAATCATATGCATGTGTGTGTTGGGGGGGGGGTCAGTGGCTAAGTTGTGTCCAACTCTTTGCGATCCCATGGACTGTAGTCTGCCAGGCTCCTCTGTCCATGAGATTTCCCTTGCTTGAGTGGGTTGCCAATTCCTTCTCCAGGGTCTTCCTGACCCAGGGATTGAACCCATGTCTCCTGCATTGGCAGGCAGGTTCTGTACCACTGAGCCACCAGGGAAGTCAATATATATGATATGTATTGCCTATCATATACGTTGCGTAGATATGTGAACACACACTGGATCCTGTATCATGTGTGAAGTTTCAAGCAGTGTGGAGGGCCTGGGCCCCAGAGAGCTTGGATCCAGACTCTGCCCGCTACTAGCCGGCCTTCGTCAAGTTATTAAACTTTTCTGAACCTCAGCTTCTTTGTAAAGTGGGGATAAAGTATTTGCCTGATGGGATTTTTGCAAAGATAAAGCAAGCTAAGGTAGCAGAGTGCTCCTGTTAACACTGCACTGTGGAGGTGTTGGCTGATAGAATGTTGTCTGTGCACGAAGTCTGCAGAGGACCAGCCACAGAACGTCCTCTGTTGTCCCTTCTGTCCCCAGTGCCAACACAGCCCTTTCCTGCAGACAGGCTAACTAGCCAAGTGTGAATTTCTTTCCGCTCTCCTTCCCCCAGCACCCTCAAAGCTGACTGTTGGGAAGGGAGGGCGAGGTCTGTCCAGCAACCAACGCAGCCCCCCCCGCCCCCCGCCATCAACCCTGGCAAGTCTTATTTCCTTGCTGGTCCTGGGGGTGAGCACATGAGTGGGGAACTGAAGACAGAGCAGAAGGCAAGGGAGAAAGGGTTCCCTTCCCCATGCAGGACCCTTACCTTCCTCCTCCTTTATTCCGCACACAAAGGGTCCTCCCCACCAAGCCCCAGGCACTGGCAGCCTGGGCCTGGAGCCTGGCGGCTCTCAGCTCCTCTGAAGCAGTGGGAGAGATAGACATCTGAATTTGCAAGTGGAAACTTCTTCGCTCCTGGAAACGCTGATACGCTGGGAAGGGCCTTGCATTTGGGGCAGAGACCAGGAGCCTAACCTTTTATTCGGTGTTATCTGTTGCTTAACAATGGAACTCCAAACAGCTTACTAAGGTAGGAAGCCTTAAGGTTAAGGTATTAAACAGTCCCGGACACAGAAGCAATTGACTTCCCAGGTGGTGCAGTGGTAAAGAATCCACCTGCCAATGCAGGAGATTATAGGAGACACAAGATCCTCTGGGGGAGGACATGGCAACCCACTCCAGTATTCTTGCTTGAAAAATCCCATGAACGGAGGAGCCTGGCAGGCTGTAGTCCATGGGGTCACAAAGAGTCGGGCATGACTGAGCACAACTCCCACAAAAATTCAACCAAATTCCTAATATGGGACCTGGCCAGCCAGGCCACCGAAGAACACTGGGCTCAGTTAATCCTGTCTGACTCCTCCAGTCAAACTGAAGAAATGTAAAGTGGTCAGAGGTCAAGCTATTCTCACCCTAGCAAAAGTTAAGTTACTGAACTGTACAGTATACATAAGGGAATTGAATTATTTGAATTATATATCAATAGTTACTTTCTTTTTAAATTTTACTTTTATCGATTTATTTTTCAAGATTTTTTTAATATGGACCATTTTTAAACACTTTATTAAATTTTTCACAGTATTTCTTCTGTTTTATGATTTGGTTTTTTTGGCCTCAAGACATATAGGATCTTAGCTCCCCACCCAGGGATTAAACTGGCAACCTCTGTATCGGCAGGTGAATTCTTAACCACTGGATCACCAGGAACATTCCAAAGTTGTTATTTTCTAAAGTTAATTTATAGAGAGATGTAGCTTCACAATTTCCACTTAACCTATAAGATATGACTCTTGTGTCCTGGGCTGAATGTATTATTGTCTCTGACTTTATTATCATTTTTCTTTTAAGGTAAGAGACTTTCAGCAGTCCATGGAGAAAATCCTTAAACAGTCAAATTTTTATTTCTTTCTTTTTCTTTTTAGTTGAACTGTTTCAAGCCTCTGTTCCCTTCAGTGACAGCCCTTATGTTTTCGTGAGCAGAGCTTAGGGAAATGATTGTTTTTTTTCTTCAAAACATTTTTGTTTGGATAGGCAGACGTTTTCTCAATAGGATACACCAGAAAGGCAAATTGCTTTCCTGCACCTACTTTTAAAATTTGAGGCAAATTGGGAGTTGGAGCCCCTGTGATCTCCCTCTTAGCAGATTCCTTTCATTGGCTGAGCAGAAGCAACATGAAGTTCTGGCGGAAGGAGCCCCGAGTGGTGTGAGGCCAGAGGAGGCGGCAGCGCAGGGGACAGGTCAGGTCTGCAGTTAGTATCCCAGTGGAGCTAACTAAGTGACTTAACCTCCTTAAGCTTAAGCTTTGGTTTCACTGTCTGTTAAACTGTTGCAGAACAAGCTCCTACCACCCAGTTTGTTAAATGAGAAAAATCCATGCGACGCCTTCAGCACAGCTCTGAAACAGTGTTATGGACAAATCACTGTAATATATAGAACTTATCAGCGTGAACCTTGAGGACATTATGTCACAAAAAGACAAATGCTGCACGATGCCGCTTATATAAAGTTCCCAGAGTAGCCAAATTCAGAAGAGCAGAAAGGAGGACATGCTGCCAGGAGCTGGGGGCGGGGGGGGGACACAGGGAATAGCGAGTCAGTGTCTAAGGGGGACAGCTTTGGTCTGAGAAGATGAAAAAGTTCTGGAAATAATGGTGAGAACGGTTGCTCAGCAATGTGAATGTAATTAATACCACTCAGCTGTACACTGAACACAGCTAAAAGGTATACACACTACTATGTATAAAATTAAAGAAATAAGGGCCTACTGATAGCACTGGGAACTATATTTAATATTTTGTAATAACCTATGATAGAAAAGAATCTGAAGAATATATATACATATCTGTAGCTAAGTCACTTTGCTGTACACCTCAAACTAATACAACATTTCTAATCAACCGTACCGTAATATAAAATAAAAAAATAAATTGAAAAAGGAATATACACACATATACATATGTATGTAACCAAATCACTTTCTTGCACACCTGAAGCTAAGGCATTGTAAATCAACTGTACATCAGTTTAAAAAGTGGCTCAAGTGGTTAAGTTTTATATTATGTATATTTTACTGCAGAAAAAGATCATCAAAGACTTTTCTGTCTCTTTGAGATAATTGGAATTTTAATACATGTTGGGTTCCCAGGAGCTAAAAAAAATATGCTTTTCCAGGTGATAACTGCCCTTCCTTTTTTTTTTTTTTTCTGTTGCTGAGGGTGGGAGTGGTACAGGCAGTTGTTGCCTAGTCGCTAAGACATGTTTGCGTGTTTGCCTCATTTTGACCTCCGGGGCCGTTAGCCCACCAGACTCCTCTGTCCATGGGACTCTCTAGGCAAGAATATAGGAATGGGCTGCCATTTCCTCCTCCAGAGTAGCTTCCTGACTCAGGGATCGAACCTGTGTCTTTTGTCTCATGCTTTGACAGGCGGGTTCTTTACCACTGAGCCATCTGGGAAAACAAGTGTTAACTCTGACAAGTCACTTATTTTGACGAAAAGGATAGTAGGCGTGGCAGGTGAGTTCAGACAAACATTCTGGAGCTGGTGATCCTTCATGAAGAGCTGAAGAGTGAGAAGCAAGATCAGGAAGGAACACATGGGGTGGGAGGAAGGCTGAGGTGGTAATGAGGTCACCCAGGCATCTTCCTGCTACAAACCAGCCCCTCGGGGTGTTTTTCTTCCTCCTGGAAATCTCTAAGAAACAGAGCCTTTGTTTTCAGGATAGGAAGTCAGTCTGGGCTCAGAGAACACGAAGCAGAGCAGGTGCTCCAAGAATATGGCCAGAAGTCCATTCTGGGGCAGACAACCACAAGGTGTAGTAGGCAGTGGTAAATTCCAGCTCCCAGGAGAGAGTCTGACCCCAGGCTGCTCCACTACTGGTGCAAATAATGCACACAAAATGGACCGTCATTCCCACAGTAGGTGAATAAACGAAGTCCTCTGCATAGAGGGTTTTTCTTCCTTCTAATCAACAGGTTGGCTTTTTCTTTAATTCTGCTTCTTAAAGTTTGCTCTTCTGGAGGCAGGCTGGAGTCCTGGCGGCCAGGCTGCGGTAATGGAAACAGCGGTGCCAGGGTGCCACCTACTGGCAAGACTCCTACAGGGGCCGGGAGGCAGGAGCTGAGCAGAAGGGAGCGCCCCCAACTCTGGGGATCATTAATTGTGTCCTGACACAGTTTCAAACGTGTAGTCATGTCCGGGACAAAACTTGACCCAAACGAAAACTGATTTTGTGATAAGAGCTGGGTTTAAGAAGAATCTAATTTCATTTTCCCTTAAGAGGTTATTTATTTTTAAAAGTTTATTGAACTCTACTTGATTTAAAATATTGTGTTAATTTCTGTTGTAGAGCTAAGTGAAAAGTCATACATATATATATATATAATCTTTTTCATATTCTTTTCTATTATTGTTTATCTCAGGATGTTGAATATAGTGCCCTGTGCTATACAGCAGGCCCTTGTTGCTTATCCATCCTGTTATGCTAGTTTGCATCTGCTAATCACAAGCTCCCAGTCCTTCCCTCCCTCACCCCCTCTCCTAAGAGGTTTTGAAATGCCATCCTTCCTTAGATTAGGAATTTGGGATTAGCAGATGCAAACTATTACGTAGAGAATGGATAAACAAGGTCCAGCTGTAGAACACGGGAAACTGTGATAAACCACAGTGAAAAAGAATAAGTAAATAAATAACTGAATCACTTTGTTGTGAGGCAGAAATTAACACTGCATTGTCAATCAGCTATACTTCAATAAAATAAGTTTAAAAGATAAAATAAATGCCATCCTCCCTAAGAAAAGATTGCCTTTTCAATATCATAGTTGGTACATACAAAAGTTAAGCTATTAAGGATAGTACCAACTCTGAAAACTTCAAATGTCATCATGTGAAAATGAGTAAATAGTGTTAATTGTATATTCACAGCTCCATTTAACATCATGAGTGAATCTCAGCATAATGTTGTTTTGTAAAGCTCATGACCATCAGCTGTTCTTCACCCAGTCTAGGGGCAGGAGTCATGGAGCCTTTCAAAAATCTGATGAAGGAATCAGCCTTCTTCAAAGGAAAAAAACACTCAGGCACAACAACATCTCTCACAGGGTTTCAGGAGGTTCATGACTCTCATTAAGTCTCACCCTAAATCTGCCATGTAAACAACTCAATAATGAACATTTCTATAGTAGAAATTTTATTTCCATTCATAAAATAGATCACTAAATAGCTGAAAAAGTTACATATTATTTTAAAACAGATTAAAAAAATCATATTAGCTTTTCCTTAGCAAAATGCTTTTGTCTTCTGTATTTACAAGAGTATACTATACTTCAGGTAGACAATTTTCATTCAAGCCAGCCTGGGAAGGCCTTTGGATGAAGGTAGATGCTTCGGTAACATTATCAGTTCTTCTTGCCTTGTGCAAAGGATGACTGGATTTTACAAAAGTCCCTTTGGAAACAAGAGTAAATACAGAGAGCTTCTAGAGAAAAGTCCAGCAAAGCAGCAGTTGAGAATATATTTTCACTTGGTGATGAAATTAATCTTATTTTGGTAATCTACACAGCCTGTTTAAGGTAGGCGGGGTTGGGTGGGGAATGAGGTCTTTAAGACTAAATCATTTCTCTAGGAATCTTCAGTGTGAGCCTGAGGAGAGGGTAGCCCCAAGTCCACTTCTCTGCTGTAAGGTCGCCTGTTTTGGTAAACAGAAGGACGCTCTGAAACACGGCCATCCATGTTCTGATACATCTGTGTGTGGGAAGGAGATGGACACAGATCAACACCTAATGACTAAGACTGATGAGTCACATGCCTACATCGCAAATTGTTACTTGCTTTTATTACGTATAGATCATAGCTGATAGTCTACGTATTAATCGACAAAGCAAGGGAGAAGTCAAGTCATAGTCACATATTTTATTTCATTATTGTTTCTTCTCTTAGATATAGAATCTGAATCTAGAAATGCTAACACCATGCAGAAAAACCATAAAAGAGAAAGGCCATTTGTATAAAGAATAGATAAACAACAAGGTCCTACTGTATAGCACGGGGCACTACATTCAATATCCTGTGATTAAACCATAATGGAAAAGATTATGAAAAAGAATGCAGATATATGTATACCTCAATCACCTTGCTGTACAGCAGAAATTAACCCAGCATTGTAAATCAGCTACATTTCAAATAATACTAATTTTTTTAAAAAGAGAAAGTCTTGCAAAAGAGATCTGTTCTTTATACAATAAATACAGAGAACAGATTTCTTGGTTTTCACTTGGGAGTTTAGTGACTTTAAAATTTTTGTCCAAATGCAAACAGCTCTACTCTCTTGTCTCACTATAAAGTTAATACACATTCATATAGATAAACTAAGTAATTGTCGGTCAGTTGCTAAGTTGTGTCTGACTCTTTGTGACCCCATGGACTGCAGCACGCCAGGCTTCCATGTCCCTCACTATCTCCCGGAGTTTGCTTAGACTCATGTTCATTGAGTTGGTGATGCTATCTAACCATCTCATCCTCTGCCACCCCTTTCTCCTTTTGCCTCCTAAGCAATATAGACAGATACATCAACCAAAAAAAGGCTGAAATCACCATTACAGTAGACTGCTGTTCACACACAATTTTGTCTCAGGAGGCTCAGACAGAAGATTCTGTTGCAGATCCTTGTCAAAAATTACTCATGTTGTTCCTATGTTGCATGTGTTACATCTTTTCGCTATTTACTACATATGGGCACTTCTCATCTTTTTAATGGCAGCCTAGGTTTCACAGTACTCAAGTACCATAGTTAAGCTTTTGATGGGCTGGTCATAGCTGACAAACTCAAAAGTGCACACATGACCTTGTCTGTCTTTGGGATAAATTGTTGTTTAGTTGCTAAGTTGTGTTTGACTCTTGCGACCCCATGGACTGTGGCCCACCAGGCTCCTCTGTCCATGGGATTTCCCAGGCAAGAATACTACAGTGGGTTGCCCTTTCCTGCTCTAGGTGATATTCCTGACTCAGGGCTGGAACCTGTGTCTCCTGCATTGGCAGGCGGATTCTTTACCACTGAGCCATCGGGGAGGCCCAGGCTGCCAGGACTCCAGGCCTGTGCCCTTTATTACCTGATTAAGTTATACAGTTATTCCATATGAAGGCTTGCTGTTGAGTTAGGAAAGCTCAGTACCTTCTGGAGATAGGGATTACGTCTTATTTTCTGGTCTCATCCTCTGCACTGGTCACTTAAAAGCACTTAACTTCTTAATCAATTGAAATTTTCAGGAAAAGTCTTTTTTAAATTTTTTCCCTTTAAAACACTTGTCCATAAGTATATCTAACCCCATATAACTTTTAAGGAGTGACCAAGACCAATTGTGATGAGGAGGGCAACTTGGTAACTAAATTTAGTGCTTAGCGAATCAGCCATGAGAGTTCTGAGTGACGGAATTCTTCTTAAGGATGTTTTATGAAATACTGTACTGCTACCTACCGCTTCTTCTGCATCGGCCAGCTGACACCCTAAAAATGAAGTCAGGTTAGGGAAGGATGGTCGTTTCCTGGAGTCAAAAGCCCAGCAAGATTGCATTATAAAGTATCTGCAAAGACAACAGAACAGGAGCAAGATAGGAAATCTGAATGAAGCAAAATGGGTGACTTTCCACTTAACAAAGCACCATTTATGACTATGGAGCAACTTATTTATGGTGTGTTTGTCCTGAGGCAAGTACTGTCCTAGACTTAGAACTCATATCAGAAAGGACAAGTTAGATGATGCCTTTGGACAAATACAATGTGGACCAGAACTCAGGAGCAGGATCCCTCAAGTAAAAACTGAAACCCAGAAAAAGGTTCAGCTGTGTTCAGAAATTCTTGAAACCAAAAGGAAGCATTTCTTTTTCTTAAGAGGAACCATGGGAACTTCATGCTAAGGAGTTTTAATTTTTTTCTCATGCGTTGGAAACTAGACAGACTGTACATTTCCGATTTCAGCCACTTTTCAGCCCAACCTGTACTTACATTTCTTCTGTGGCATAAAACGGCTGGTCCATCTTGAACCCGCTCTGGATGAGTTTGTAGAAGTTAGCATCAGCTGGAATCCCGGGGTAAGGATTGACACCTGGAAAAACAGGAGGGCGTATGAACATCCGCTCACCCTTCATTTCTTTATTATTTATTCAATTAGCAAACACTTGGATCCTCGATTCCTGGACCAGCACTGCAAGGTGCTGGGGTCCTGGCAGAAGCCACGTTCCTGCTTGAGAGCAGGTTATAGGACAGACAGACAGACAGACATCAGCGAATAAACATAAAAGGGCTCAGGCTGCAACTGAAGTAAGACTTGGGGGGCTCTGGGAAGGGGTGTTTCCTCCACCCTTTGAAATAGGAGTGGGAGAGGGGTGCAGAGGGCACGGAGTGTAGAAGCCCAGGGAACTGCAAGTCTTACCAAGAGAGAATATTTCCCAGAGTAATATTCCATACGACCAGACATCGCTCTTAATTGTGTAGATGCCCTCAAACAAGCTTTCAGGGGCCATCCACTTCACAGGCAGACGGGCCTGCATAAAACCCAAGCAGAGGTCAATGGTAAATTTTCCAAGAATAAACATCCCTTCTTTCCTCCAGTTAGTGAGATGATCACCTCTGTTTTCTCCCTAGTGTTAGTCACCCCAGCCTGTCTTACTCTTTGCAACCCCATGGACTGCCAGGCTCCTCTGTCCATGGGTCTCTCCAGGCAAGAATACTGGAATGGGTTTTGCCATGCCTGTCTCCAAGGGACCTTCCTGACCCAGGGATCGAACTTATATCTTCAGCATTGCAGGCAGATTTTTTACCATCTGAGCCACCAGGGAAGCCCCTTCTCTCCCTAAGAGCACTCTTACTGCCTTCCTGGAAAATCTTATTTCCCAAGGGGACGTTTCTCACTGCCAAATTAATACTGTAACACGTTAGCCTTAGACAAACAAACTTTTTATTTCTTTAAAATTCAAGCTTGCATTTGGCGTTACTGAGTTTACAGTAGACTTTCCCTCCCCCGTCCCCGCCTCCCTCTCCCCGGCCACCCCCCCGGCCCCGCCCCAGCGAGGAGCAGCCAGTCACTTCCCCACAGGTAAGTGGATGCTGATGAATTAGTGGAATATTTTGTCAAAGCATTTCTTGGGAGAATTTTAGTGGCAATCTCATCCACAGGAATGCGGTAAGGGAGCACACGACAAAGCTTCCAGAAATGACACCCGGTGGTGTCTGTGGCTTTAGTCACCCCCAGTAGGTTGAAAGCAGAGTTTAGAATGGGGGTAGCCTCAGATTAGAATCCGGACACAGGCACAGATGGGTTCCTGGGGCTGAGAGCTTTGTAGTATCCTCCATTTCATGGATTGAGAGCCCTTTACTGAACACGTTTAATCTGCCCAGTAAAATCAAAGCTGGAGAAAGAAACTCTGTTTTAAATTCTTTTCAAAAGGATGAGCTGGGAGAATCAAGCTGGCCAGTCTGGTTCTTTTGATTAATTAAAGGAACTAATTGAGGTTCCAAATGGAATTGGCTTTCCCGCTTAAGAAACCACCAGCTAGGAGGGGGAGGGCTTCAAAGCCCTTAGTTCATCCTATTTATGACTGCAGTTACAATAAGGGAGGCACAGATCCAAAATCAGCTGAGTGTCTCTAGTGGGAACACAGTTTAATTTGATTTGTAACCTTTGTTGTATGTTTACCCTCCACAGACCCTTTTCTTCCCTGTTGGTTTTGTTAGTTTATTCCCACCGTCCCACGAGGTAAATGAGTAATCCTCATGGGAAACACGGAATCACTGTGGTTGTGCACAGACTGTGTGGCTTAGACCATTCACGATCTAACCCGTGTGCTGTGCAATATCCAGCGAGTGACGCTTCTGTGCCTGTTTCCTCAACCACAAACGGGTACTTTGAGGACTGAGTCAATACCTGGAATACTTAGACTAGCACTCAGCACCCGGTAAACACAATACCAGCATTCGTTTTTATTATTCTAACTTCAAGAGTAGGGACAATAAAGCAGATAGAAATCATAAAAATGAATAGCCAGAAAGAAGAGGAGCTGAAATCCTCCTCTTTGGAGGATTTAAGAATTTAAAGAATTATAAGAATTGTAATTCTTAAAAACCATATTCGTTCAGCTATACACAATTTTATCATCTAGTATTTTTAGGAGGTCTCTTATAGGTAACATGGCTGTTCTCAGTTTTCTTAACAAGTAGATTCAGTGATGTTTTGGCTTCCCAGGTGAGTCAGTGGTAAAGAACCTGCCTGCAGGAGAATTGAACCGCCTGTGGGTTCAATCCCTAGGTTGGGAAGATACCCTGGAAGAGGAAATGGGAACCCACTCCAGTATGCTTGCTTGGAAAATCCCATGGACAGAAGAGCCTGGTGGGCCTCAGTTCATGGGGTTGCAAAAAGAGTCAAACACGAGTGAGAACACAAACTCAAACATCAGTGATGTTTTAGGTCTTCTTGTATAACAGTAATAGTATGACAAATATTCAGCAACTAACATTTGATTTAAATACTGTGCCTTTTTAAAATGTATATTTAATGTTTAATTTATATGTTGTATTTTGTACATGCTGTCGTGTAATGATTACCTATTCCCATGATCGAAAGTATAACACAATAGTCACTTGATAGCTAAAGGAAACAAAATGAGTACAAGTAACAAGATATTTTGTTTTTTTTAAGTATGGCCTGCACTCAGGCCCTAATTGATAGGTGTGATGCTACTTTGTTCAACTTTTGTTACAGATGGAATAGTCCCTGATGCTGCAGAAAAATCTTCCGAAGCATAAGGAAGTAGACTACTGGGAGGAAGTTTTCTGAAGTTATCATAAATCACAAATGCACTACTGTCAGTACAGATTTTTAGATTAGCAATGACAAAACACAAAATGTAGAGCACAGGGAACTAAACTTGTGATAAACCATGATGGAAAATAATATGAAAAAGAATGTATATATACATATATATGCATAACTGAGTCACTTTGCTGTACAGCAATAACACAACATTATAATTCTACTGTACTTCAATAAAAAAGAATAAGATTATATAAGTAAAATAAAAGCTCCCCCCAAAACAGGATAAAATTACATAAGAAACAGGAGTCTTACATTTCCCCTGATGACGTAGTTGGAATCACTCAAAATATCTCGAGCCAGCCCAAAATCACCGATCTTCACCACTTTCCCGTGGGTCACTAGGACATTCCTGGCTGCCAGGTCTCTGTGAACACACTAGAAAGAAGGAGACGGGAGTGTGATTTACCAGGTTGTATCTTATCACAGAGGACAATCTTTCCTATCGTTTCAAGTTCAGTACGAGTTACAGAGGGCTTCCCCAATGGCTCAGATGGTAAAGAATCTGCCTGCAATGCAAGAGCTGCAGGAGACATAGGTTTGATCCCTGGGTTGGGAAGATCCCTTGGAGGAGGAACTGGCACCCCACTCCAGTATTCTTGCCTGGAGAATCCCATGGACAGAGAAGCCTGGTGGGCTGCAGTCCATGGGGTGGCAAAGAGTCAGACACAACTGAGCGACTAAGCCCACAGGAGTTACAGGGGACGGAAGGGCAGATCATAGAGGCATCTTATCTTTACTGAGTCCTGAGCAATCATCACAATGGGTAACACAGTGTATGCACAAATCAGTTGTGATTGCAGCCACTGGTGCTCCCTGGGGAACATTCCCAGAGGCCAAGGGGCCAGGTTCTGAGAAAGCAAGTCAAGCAAACCAGGTGTGTGTAAAAAACAGACACAGCAGCCCAGCCTCTGCTGGGCTCCCAAAGGGGTGTGGGGGCTTCTGGTAGAGACAAGCATGTTTTTCCTGACTGGAATGGAAAATAGCTTTGCCAATAAAATGGCATCATGTATTTTTAAAAATTCGGGAAAAATACTAGAAGTTTGGAAAGGTTGACTAAAGTGGAATGAGAAGCAGCCCTGGGCTTCCCTGGTGGCTCAGTGGTAAAGAATCCACCTGCTGGGACTTTCCTGGTTGTCCAGTGGCTAAAATTCCATGCTCCCAATGCAGGGGGCCCAAGTTCGATTCCTGGACAGGGAACTAGATCCCACATGCTGCAACTAAATATCTTGCATGCTGCATCAAAGATGCTGCTTGTCGCAACCAAGACCTGGCACACCCAAATAAGTAAAATAAAATAATTAAAAAAAAAAAAGAATCCACCTGCCAATGCAGGGGACATGGGTTCAATCCCTAGTCTGGGACAACTAAGCCCCAGTGTCACAACTATTGAGCCTGTACTCTAGAGCCTGGGAGCCACAACTACTAAAAAATTAATTTCTTTTCTCCAAAATATTACAAAATAAAATCTCTGCCAGCCCCAGCATGAACTCTGTTTAGAAAATCTTTTCTGCACAGCCTCTCCGCCCTTGGTTCTGACATGCCTGTTTCTCCCCTGGGTTCCCAGAACTTAACTGAACATAGTACTTATCTCAGTCTAGTAGCATCTTTGCTTTCTTTTTCTCCCCATCAGAAATAAGACCTGCCTCTGTATCTTGGCACCTGCCATGGTTCTTGGCACCAGTTAGCAGACAATGCAGGATGGATTCACTGAGCCGTGGAGGAAACCAAGGGGCAGCCAGAGAAGTAGGGAGGAAACAAAGGGGAGACAGTGACAGGGTGACTCAGAGGGACCTGCCTAGAGGGCAAACAGGGGAGAGAGTTCCACAAAACCAGATATTCTGCAAGCATTCTTATCAAAACAAGCCCAGGGGGTAAAAGGCAGTGGCCCTTGACTTCCAATTGTGAGTCGTTTGGATATTTACCTAATGACAGGCAACCGGGCCCCACAACAGGTCCAGCAACCGGGCTGGACCATCTAGGGAGATGTCATCAATGTGTGTAAAGAAAACAGCGCTATTGCAGATGCAGAGGTGAGGAAGGGCCTGACTCAGCAGCATGCTGTGAAGACAGGAGAGGAGGAGTGGGGAAGGACTGGGAGACGGCAATTCTTTAAACGATAGAGCAGGGATGCCCAATTTTGGGAAAGCAGAGAGGTCAGCACATATTGATTGAGTTGGCCAAAAAGTCCATTTGGATTTTTCATTTACGTCCTATGGAAAAAACCCAAACCAACTTTTTGGCCAACTCGATACTTTCAACATCCACAAAAGAAAAAAAAAAAAACCTTGGGATTCTAATTGGGGTTAACTAGAATTAATCTGGAGAGAACTGACTTTTAAACATAGAATCTCTCCTCTATGAACAAAATAGAACTCATTATTCAGGTCTCCCTTTTTGCCCTTTAACCAAGTTTCACAGGTTTCTTCATGTATATCTTATATGTTTCTTGTTTATCTCAACCTGTTTCATAGTTTGGTTGTTCTTGTGAATAGAAATTTTTCCTGTTCGTCAAAGCTACTGATTTATTCCAGGTTCATCTTTTTCTTAAACCTGGAATATAGTCGATGTAATACATTTAGAGACAGCACATTTTTAAAATTTTAGTTTATTTATTTATTAAATTATTTTGGCCACTCCACCTGGCATGTGAGGTTAGTTCCCCAACCAGGGATTGAACCCGAATCCCCTGTGGTGGAAGTGTGGAGTCTTAACCACTGGACCACCAGGGAAGTCCCCAAGAGAGCACATTACTAAAGAAATGAAAAAAAAAAAAAGTTGAATTTATTCTCTTCAAATTCAGGGAGAAAGGAGAGTGCAAAGGAGGAGAGGGAGGGAGAGACTAGGAGACACAAAAGGGAAATGTACTGGCGGAGGAAGAAGTTGGGGAAATAAAGAGAAAGTAAGAAGGTAAGAAAACAGGAGAGGAAGTGGCCAGACAAGTGGCTGAAGTCTGCTTACAGGCAGCAGGCATTTGACGTGTCAGCGAACGGGCAGGGCTGAAAGACGATTATAGAAAGAACGCAAAATTAGGGCAGAGTCCCTGGAAGGAGGAGGCTCTGAGGTGTCTGTGTAGCAGCCCCAGGGGATCCGGGATTCGCGCGCTCATAGTAGACACAGCGGCCAACAAGCACCCAGGACCTGAATCTCCACTCACCCCCTGGGGCAAACGCAGGACACAGGCTGAACAACCTGAAGCGACTGTCCTGGCCATGAGGTGAGATTCCTGAGGACCTCCTGTCTGGAAGTTTCCGGGACTTTGGGCAGCCTGAGAGGGCTGCGATAGCCATCATGGAATAAGGGATCCCGGATCTGAATACTACAATTAGCCAAGAGCCCCGGTAACATCTTAGGTGACTCCAACAGTGAATGGGAGGGAAAAGACAGACTTCAAGGGTTGCAAGTTAAAATAAACAAGAAAAAAAAAAAACCCAACCAGCACCCCTTCTTCCAAATTATCTTTTGTTGTTGTTTTGAGTTTTGCCTTTAAAAAGGAGCTTACCGACTTAAATTCCAGAAATTCCATTCCTTTGGCCACTTGATATGCAAAGCAAAGGAGATCTTCAAAGGTCAGTACATTCAGGTCTTCTTCTTCTTCCAGCCTTTTTTGGTTTTCGTATTCAATTTCATCTGTAAAATAGAACTGGTCCTCATTTTTGCCAAAATGCAAAGAAGCTGCCTTATGCAAGAGGGGAGGGGCAAGATAGGGGGAGGGGACTTAGAAGTACAAACTATTATGTATAAAATAAGCTACAAGGATAAACTGCACAACACAAGAAATATAGCTGATATTCTACCATGACTATAAATGAAGCAGAACCTTTAAAAACTGTGAAGCACCATATTGTACATCTGTACAATATATATTGTAACTTACATAATATTGTACATCAGCCATGCTTCAAAAAAAAGTTACTTTATAAATCTCTGTGAGCACCTCCTGTACAAATGGAGCTATTACATCATCTTTCTGGTGGCACCAGGGTTAACCTATTTATGCAGAGAACTTTGAAGCCTAGGAGGCTTCCCAGGCAGCTCAGTAGTGAAGAATCCCCCTGCCAACACAGCAGACATCAGTTTGATCTCCACTTTTTGGCTGAATGACTTTGAACAGCTGAGCCACAATTTTCTCATGTGTAAAAGGGGGCTAATCAAACTTTCCTTAGACTCTTAGAAGGATTGACTGGAAGAACATTAAGTGTACAAACAGTTCATAAAATATAGTAGTTAATTGGTCTTCTTTTCCCAATGTGGCAAAAATACCTAGTGCAAAAGAAAGGCATCTGGGACTTCCAGATTCCCTGGAAGATGAAGTGGCAATCCATTCCAGTATTCTTGGCAGGATAATTCCGTGAACAGAAGAGCCTGGGGGGCTGGAGTCCATGGGGTTGCAGAGAGTCGGACACGACTGAGCATGCCTGCATCTGAATACATGCAGCCTAGGCTGAGTCCCCTAAAGAGTCTCTTTGATTAGAGGAGTGAATTCTCCAGCTCTTGGGTGATGAATAGAGGTCTTGGATGCTCTTCTTTTTTTTTTCTTTTTGTTTTTTGCGGCACCACATGGCTTGGGGGATCTTAGTTCTCTGACCAGGGATTGAACTCAGGCCCCCTGCATTGGAAGCACAAAGTCTTAACCTCTGGACCGTCAGGGAAGTCCCAGATGCCCAGATGTGGTAGTTTTGCCACACTGAGAAAAGAATGACCAATTATCTACTACATATTATGAACTGTTTGTGCATTTAATGTTCTTCCAGTCAATCTTTCTAAGGGTCCAATGAGCAAAGTTTGATTAGCCCCCTTTTACAAATGAGAACACTGTGGCTCAGCCGTTCAAAGTCATCCAGCCAGAAAGTAGGGGAACCGGGGGTTAACCCAACTTCCATCTGATTCCAGAACTCATCATTGCTTCCACTTACTAGGTAATAAGTGGCTCTAATTAATTTATGACTTTTAAAAAGAATAACCTGACTGATCAAATAAAACAGCCCTTCATGTTTATTAGTTGAAACATTGACATAAAATTTGTAACACATACATTGACGGTTTTTCACTACCTTTAAGGCAAATATGCATTAATGAAGTCTATAGATGATATTAATAAAGAAAAACATGCTTTTGCATTTACACATCTTTAAAAAATATAATAGTAAACACAGAACTTTTGCATCTGTTTCTATTTGGAAGCGCTGTTTGGAATAAAATATTACCTTCAGACTGAAATGAATTTCCATTGAACCCTGAGATAGGATCTGAGTCCGGGTGTATTTGAACTTCTCTTGAACCCGGCATACTATTTAAAAAAAAGAAAAGTCATATCATTATTTATGTTCTTCTGAGTAGAGATTTTATTTTAAAATATACAATTCATCAAAGAAATGAATTCCAATTACAGATGCGTTTTAAATTAAAAGCATAGCATCAACTTGTCCTTTTTTGTGTGTAACAAAAACATCTGTGTAATTGAGCTTGTCCATCAAACTAGGTTAGAGTGATTACCATTCTCTGTTTGGAATCTTCTGGTTCAAAGAGGACCTCACTCAGTTCTTCCCACAAGCCTACAAGCTGGGTGTCAAAGTCACATTTCATAAAAGAGAAATTAGGCTGGATGAGATAAATATGATTTGCTGAAATCACAAAGCTAAATAAGGAGTGTGACTTTCCCTATAAAAGTCCATGTCATACAAATCTTTTATAGAGAAATTTAACTGTTTCATAATTGTTTTCTTTTTCCCCAAGTTGGCCTTTTGTAAAGCTCATTTCCTTTTCCTGTGAAATTAACAAGTAGTAACACAGAATCTCTTTTATGTATAATGTAGAACTCTTCACTGAGGAATTCTGTATGCGTGATTTACAACGATTCCATTTTTTCCAGCATAAAGAGTTTACTTTAATTACAATGTCCATATCTTTACAAAACGGCTTAATGATTTCAGGCCGCAAATATTCCAAAAGTAACTGCTTCGTGTTTTTAATGTCCAGTGACTGGAATGAATCGAAGGTGCTGAGTTGATCAACACAGTTGTCACTAACCAAAGAGTGCTGGTCACACACGACTGTTCTAGAACACAAATGACATTACAGAATCCTCTTGGTCTAAGAATATGAACTGAGAAACGAGCATAGAAGGGAAGATTGGTGCCTTTCGTTAAGGGCAGCTGCACAAAGACATGCCCAGGGTCTCCATGGGGTCCTCGGCTTCAGGATGTTAGTCTGTCTCAGCACTAGAAGGCCAGAGGCATGTGCTGAGACAGACGTGCAAAGGAAACAAGGAATCTCAAACGCACCCTCCATACATCCCCCATAAAGTTAAAAGTCTCTAACAAATCCACCTCTAGAAAAAGCGACAGCTTTCATGTAGGAGGGAAATAGAAATGCACTAGGGACTGAGGACCATTCTTATCAGAACGCCTATGAATTCACTCTGAGAAGGGTGTTACTGAGCTACAACACTCAAGTAATCAGCAAGAAATGTCCAAGGATGAGGACGAGCATTCCGCCAAACCTACAGCCTATGGGGACCACGGACCACAGGAGCCCACGGACGGCAGAGCACAGAGACGAACGTCACCTCAACTTAATTTTGCTCCCATCATGATGCCAATCAATCCATCCTAATTTTTCAAAATCCATTTTATGACTTTAGAGCTCTTCTGTGCAATACTCACAGGACCTGCACTACTCTCTAGGAATATAACAGGGGCTTTGGGAAAGACGTTCTTTCTTCCCACCAATACCCATGTGTCAACCAGGAGGCCTGACACATTGAATCAATCACGCACCTTCCCTAAAACTGAATATCTGTCTAGGATGTGATTAGGTGCAAGTGGGCTGAAATTTACTGGATCAGCTACAGTGCTTCTACTGTAGGACAGGGAAAACATTGTTCACATCAGCAGGGAAACTATGGCAAAGATAAATGACCTTCCCGGGTCTTAAAACACACAGACCACACTGTGCTGGACAGTGGCCCTTAGAAACTGGCTGGTGGGGTGCATTCAACCATCATACTTTGTCTGTTCTATAATGTATTATTATAAACTGTGAAAGTCTCTTACCTGGAATTAGGGTGTGATTGGAAAGTGGGATAAAAACTGAAATTATGTTCCTTGAAAATCTCTGTCCACGTCCTGTGAAATTTTTCTCTTTTACTTCTTAGATAGTTGAGAAGGTCGCCATAGCAACAGTATTCAAAAATCAAGTAAATTGGTCCTGAAATAGTGATGGTTTTAATTCCAGGTATACAGATACCAAACAGTTTTTTCAGACATCTATCTATGTAGCAGAAACCCCACTCTATGAGAACTTGGGGGGAGAGGTGGGAGGACAGTTCTCTCTGAACCTGTCTCATCTTGGACTGTAAAGTCAATTTCAGTTTTTTGTCCAGACTCTTTGGAAAGCTGTCTCTTCTTGCCTTCCATTTTGGCTCAGCCAGTAACCACTGGCCCTCAGGATTCTCCAGTTTACAATGGATAATACGCTGCCTGCGCTGGGACCCCTTGGTAAATATATGCTGATTTGTGGTTTGCCTGAGGAGGGAGAAATAGATCTCTAGTCATCTCTTAAAAGGCTTCCAAGGTGCTGCTAGTGGCAAACAATCTGCCTGCTAATGCAGGAGACAGCAAGAGATGCGAGTTTGATCCCTGGGTCAGGAAGATCCCTTGGAGGATGGCACAGCGACCCACTCCAGTATTCTTGCCTGGAGATCCCATGGACAGAGGAGCCTGGCAGACTGCAGTGCATGGGGTTGCAAAGAGTTAGACCCGATTAAAGCGACTTAGCACGCACGCACCTCTTAAATCCATTTTCTCCTTATTTCTGGCTGGCTGACCCCAAAGGAGTGATGCTTGGGCACAGGGTTCGGGCACTTCCAGGCAGAAGGGAGAGAATCAGAGCATGGGCTCCACTGGATTCTGGGAGAAAAGAGTTTGAAGGCCCTCCATGGCTGCGCCTTATTTGAAGCAGCCCAGTTGGGGCAGGGGCTGAGCTCTGCAGCCAGGGAGAAACACCTCCTGGGCAGGTAGAGAGAGACATACAAAATGTGCTTGTGATGTTGCTATTATTATTTTTTTTAATTTAATTTTTTTGCCATGTCACGCCACGAGGCTTGCAGGGTCTTAGTTCCCTGACCAGGAATTGAACACTGGACACAGCAGTGAAAATGCCGCATCCTAACCACTGGTGGTGGTGGTTCAGTGCCTAAGTCGTGTCCAACTCTTTGTGACCCCATGGACTGTAGCCCGCCAGGCTTCTCTGTCCATGGGATTCTCCAGGCAGGAATACTGGAGTGGGTTGCCATTTCCTGCTCCAGGGGATCTTCCTGACCCAGGGATAGAACCAGTGTCTCCTACACTGCAGGTGGATTCTTTATCACTGAGCCACCAGGGAAGGCCCTAATCACTGGATAGCCAGGGAATTCCTTTTAACTAAGTTAGAATTCCATGACATTGTCCAGTGAAGACTGGCATTGTCTACACTGATGCATATAACCCTGAAGCACTGTATATCTAATCCCACTTGGGTTTGGGGGCCCACACTGTGACTGCGAAAAGGAGAGAAACAGGAGAACAAACACCATCTTTGTCTCCAGGCTAATATGTTTTCTTCTAGGTGATCTGAGTGGGAACCAGTTACCTGACAGGGTGCACGCCCCCAGCAGATTTACGATATTCTCGTGGCTGCCCAGCTGGGTCATCATTTTGAGTTCAGACATGAGAGCCTCTCTCTCCGAGCTGTCTGCTTTTTCTGTTAATGGCAGGGCATCACAAATGAAAAATGGAAATAAAATAGATACTTTAGATTATTCGATAAAATAAAATCTTCCTCTGTTCAGAGATTTGCACAAAAGTTTTAAAATACATTCAATACTACATACATTTTGAATAGTAATACACTATGTTTTAAGGCAGAATTTCAAAGATTGCAGCATGAAAGTTGAATCAAATAATGTGCTTTTCTACTGGACTTTCCTCTACCTGCAACATAAAAATCTTTAGAATTGACCCTTAAATAAGAAAAAAAAAAAGAATAATAACACATGACTTTCCTCCACAGTTAATGAATATGCTAAAGGGAGAAGCATGCTTTTTTTTATCTTTTTGACTCTTGGTTTGTTGAAGTCATAAAGTAACAAGATGGGAATGTTAGTGAGGGTTCCAGCCTA
The DNA here is from genome assembly GCA_007570785.1 of Antilocapra americana. Taxonomy (NCBI): domain Eukaryota; kingdom Metazoa; phylum Chordata; class Mammalia; order Artiodactyla; family Antilocapridae; genus Antilocapra; species Antilocapra americana. Next base: position 33,525,052 of record ML663566.1, read on the forward strand.
TGATCCTCAGATCTAGAACCTTAAATTAGTCAAGAATCCAATGGTCAGGAGGTCGCACATGCTGCCTGAATGCTCAGTTGCTAAGGTGGCTCTGACTCTTTGTGACCCTATGGACTGTAGCGCTCCAGGTTACTCTGTCCATGGGGTTTTCCAGCCAAGGATATTGGAGCGGGTTGCCATTTCATTCTTTGGGGGTCTTTCCCACCCAGGGATTGAACCCACCAACCCACGTCTCCTGCATTGGCAGGCAGATTCTTTACTGCTGAGCCACCTGGGAAGCCTGGTAAGAAGGTCAAAGAGGACCAATTCTCCCTGACCAAGTTCTCAAGAAACTCCTTAATTGATAATGGGGACCGTCACTGCTGACTAGGTTAGAATGTATCTACTACTTCCCCTGGAGGAAGGCTAGATAGTTTAGCAAATTTTATTGGCATCTTGCTTAGAAATGTGGCATGGAGGTACTTATTGGTGAATTTAAAGATCTGTCATTGAGGCCAGTGTGCCCAGGTAGTCAGGACACCTGCCTTTGCCAGGAGGGTGATGGAGCCCTAGAAGCCAGGGCCAGGTCTCAGGATCTTGCCCTCCAGGCACCCACCCCTCCATTTCTTTACATTCAATGGAGATTTGATTGGCTATTTCTGGGCGTCATTGCTTCGTCCTGGAAGATGCTAGCCTTTTTGTGGCTTTTCCAGAGCTTCAGTACGTCATTTTGACTTGCGTGAGTTCTCAGGAGCATCCGGATTTCCAACCTCTTGGCCTAGGAGTGACACCCTTCTCTGAGTGCATCGGGACCCACTCTGTGTCACATCCCCGCTGCCTCACATTGTGCAGGGATTCGTGCCTTTCAGTTTTCCATGTCTTGCTCCTCATTACCCAAAGGACATACTTTACAATGACCCTAACTTTTTCAACGCACCTTCATATACCACCTCCTGACTTCCATTCATTCATTCAACAAGTATTTATTGAATGCTTCCTGGGTAGGAGGCAATGTGCCAGGACTTGGAATAAATAGTAGAAAGACATAGCCCCTGTCTTCCTGGAGCTTACAGCCTCCTTGAAAGGGGAGACAAGTCAATGAACTACAACATAGTGTCGTAAACGTCACATGGCACAAGCGAATCTATTTATGAAACAGAAGCAGACTCACAGACATAAAGAACAGACTTGTGGTTGCCAAGGAGGAGGGGCATGGAGGGAGAGATGGACTGGGGATTTGAGGTTAGCAGATGCAAATTATTATCCATGGGATGGATAAACAACAAGGTCCTACTGTACAGCACAGGGAACTAAATTCAATATTCTGTGATAAACCATCACGGAAAAGAATATAAAAAAGAGTGTATACATATGCATAGCTGAATCACTTTGCTGTATAGCAGAAATGAATACAACATTGTAAATCAGTTATACTTCAATAAAAATAAAAAATAAATGCTACATGGAAAATGAATGTAGGATGCTGTCCCACACAAGAGGGACAACTCTAACCCAGACTTGGGGAGGTGGGAAAGAGGATACTAAATGTTTATGCTGAGACCTGAGGGAAAACAGGAGTTTACCAAGTGAACTCAGAGTGAGAAGGATGAGGAAGAAGTCCTGAAGTAACTGGATGGGCCAAGATCGAGAAAGAAGACCACATGGAAGCAACCTAAATGTCCATCAACAGAGGAATGGATAAAGAAGACAAGGTACAATGGAATATTACTTGGCCATAAAAAGGCATGAGACAGTGTCATTTGCAGACACGGATAGACCTAGAGACAGTCAGTGAAGTAAGTCACAAAGAGAAAAACAAATATCATAATATCACTTATATGTGAAACCTAGAAAAATGGTACAGGTGAATTTATTTGCAAAGCAGACACAGAGAACAACCTTATAGATACCAAGGGGTGGCAGAGTAGGATGAACTGAGAGATAGGGACTGAAATATATACACTGTTGATACTATGTATAAAATAGATACCTAATGAGAACCTACTACAGAGCAGAGGGAACTTGACATAACGCTCTGTGGTGACCTAAGTGGGAAGGAAATCTAAAAAAGAGGAAATATACATATATGTATAACTGACTCACTTTGCTGTACAGCAGTAACTAACACAACATTGCAAAGCAACTGTGTGTGTGTGTGTGTGCACTCAGTCACGTCCGACTCTTTGGCAACCTCATGGACTGTAGCCCACCAGCTCCTTCTGTCCATGAAATTCTCCAGGTAAGAATAGTGGAACAGGTTGCCATTTCCTACTCCAGGGGATCTTCCTGACCCAGGGATCAAACCCACGTCTCTTGTGTCTCCTGCATTGGCAGATGGATTTTTTTTACCCCCAGGAAGCCCCAAAGCAACTATACACCAATGAAATTTTTAAAAAGAAAAAGGGAAAGAGAACAGCATCCAAAATATACAGATCTGCCCTTATGAGGCTTGAAGACTACTGGGGCAGCTAACACATTAGTTAAATAATTAAACAACCATGTAATTATAGTTGTGATCAATTTTATGGGGGGAAAAAGCCCACAGGGAACTGGGCTACAGCATCTAGCAAGGAACTTGAGCTCATCTGTGGCGTGAGAGACGGCTTCCCAGAGGAAGTGGTATCTGAGCTGAGATCTACAGGAGAAGCAGGTGGTGATGCCATGAAAGGGGAAAGGGGAAGGATGGATGTGCAAAGGCCCTGAGGTGGGAAGAGCATGGCACTCCAGAGGAACTGAGAGCCGGCCGTATGCCGTGCTGGAGTGCGAGGGCAGAGGCGAGCTGCAGCCACATTGTGCTGGGCTGTGTGGACTGTTCGAGATGAAAGCAACTGGGAAGGTTAAGTAGGAAAGTTATGTGACCAGCTATACATTTCAGAAGCATCACTTAGGCTTCAGAATCTAGAAGGAGGTAAGAGTGCACATAGAGTAGCTTCTCAGAAGGCTGGTGCATCCATTCGGAAGAGACAGGCAGTAACGGGTTGAGAGAAAAGAGGATGGACTTGAGAGGCACCTGCAGGAAGCCTCACAGGAATAGTTACAATGAGGATGGTTTCTAGGATGAGTCAGTCCTGGGTTTCTGGTTGGCCCAATTGGGTGGCCCGTGGCCAGTCACTGGTACTTATAATCAATCAGTGAGAGAGGGAGTGTCAACCAAGGGCCAGGGTTGGAGGAATCCACTTTGGATAGGCTGTCTTTGAGGGACCCTGGAGACATTCAGGCATTTGGACATAACCTGAAGCTTAGCAGGGAGACGCAATCATGAGAACCATTGGTACATGGGATGAGGTCACAGGCAAGCTGAGACAGCCCTTGAGTGTGAGGAGTGGAGAGGACAGCGGGACTCAGAGCAAGCCTTCAGGAACTCCACGTGAGAGATGGATGAGAAGATGAGGGAGCAGCCAAGGACACTGCAGCAGTCAGAGGGTGGGAGGAAACCAGAAGAATACAGCGCCATGGAAACTGAAGGAAGAAAGCACAGAAAGGTGGAGGGAACTGTCAATCGTGCCAACTTGTGCTGAAAATTCAAGTAATGTGAGGACAGAAAAATGCCCGTTACTAGTTCACGGTGGAGGGCGGGGGTAACTGATCACTTAGAGCCAGCTGGGGGCGCTCTTGCTGAGTGAGTGCTGCTCAGGGAGGATGTTGGGGAGGGCGGATGAGAACCGAGTGGCAAGTGATAGCGTAGGCTTTTCTCTTGTACCCAGAGTCCATGTCACCATGTAAGACATACAGCTGCCTGTAGCAGTGGTAACCCCAAAGCTGGAAAAAAACCTAAGCAGACAGAGGAGAGGAAGAAGAGGTGGACTTGCGTTTTACAGCCATGACTTAGTGGACACCAACCCCAACTCACTCCCTTTTAAGCTTTGAAGCCGGGCAAGCAGTAACTATAACCATGATGGAAAAGAGGAGGCAGCAGGCGGCACCTCCCCTTTTGGCGCGTCTCTGTACCTTTCAGCATCTTGACCGCGACCTGGATGGAGACCCCTGTCTTACTAATTCCGTAGGCTGTTGCATTCATCACTTTTCCAAAAGCACCCGACCCCAGGACCTTCCCTGCAAGACACGTGGTGAATGAGTGAGCGTTCGCTGAGGATTTTCCCATAGGAAGGAAACAGGCGAAACATCCGATTCTTACCAAATTCCAGGTTTTCTCTCGGAAACTCCCATTTGAGATCATACTCGTATTCTCTAAAGTCAATGTAGAAGTACTCGTTATCCAGAGAGCCGGTCACCTTCACCATCTGCAGCTGGCTTTCGTACCGAAATTGCTTCCAAGAGGAAACAGTGAGTCAGTTAGCCGCAGGGCGTTCTTCAGATAGGGGACACAGGGACGGCTTTTTTTTTTTTAACCTTTGCTTTTACCTTTTTGTACTTGTGACAAATCAGCATGGTTAAAACGGCAATGAAGGGAAGACAGAGGCCAATTGTCGCATAGAATGAAATGTTGTCCTGGATGGAAGGGAAGGGCCCTGCAACGGAAGAGCATCCCGGAGCAGTGGGTAAGAATCCGGAGATCGCAGGCTCGCTACAACCTCCCACGTCCCGTCTGAGGGGCTGTTATTTGTGATGCTGACAAGCCCTCTGTGCACAGAAACCCTTAGAAAAATCAGGCCATGTTCATATAAAGGACACTTCCCTCCCAGAAAATTTTAGATGATTCTGAACCTACTTTCTTTATTTGGCCGTGCCCTGAGGCATGTGGGATCCTCGTCCTCTGACCAGGGATGGAACCCCTGCCCCCTGCATTGATGCACAGAGTCTTAACCACTGGGTGGCCAGGGAAGTCCCTCTGAGCCCAGTTTACTAAGTCACTTACTAGGGGTTTTAAGGATTATCTATTTAAACCCACAGGATAGTCAATCCAGATTAAAAAAAAAAAAAGGAGAAATCTGTCTACCATATACACAACAGATCAACAACACAGTTCTAGTATATAGCACAGGGGACTCTATGTAATATCTTGTGATTAGCTATAATGGAAAAGAATCTGAAAAGTCACACATGCGACTGAATCAAGAATGTTTGTCTACTGTACGTCAAGTAGACAAGCAACACGGTCCCACTGTACAGCAAAGGGAACTATCAGCATGTTCTATATTTTGTAATAAACTATAATGGAAAAGAATCTGAAAAAGAATACACATATAAAACTGCATCACATTGCTGTACATACAAGGCTTACACACCATTGTAAATCAACTATACCTCAATTTGAAAAAAAAAAAAAGAAACTTGTGTTCCCGCAATGAAGCTGTCATATGAATGTGGGGAAGTTAGTTTGGGGATGCTGGTGACTTTAAACCATTAGTGTAGGCGGCCAGGTTTCAGAATTGCTTAATTTCAGAGGGCTCTAAATATCAAACCAAAAATGATAAAACAGCAGGCTAAAAGGCAAATAAGGAGATCAACTGAAAGGGAAAGTGGTAGAGACTCCAAATTACTAAATCTGTCTCCCTGGATCTGGATCTCTGTTTGTTGTTGCTGTTTTTCAGTCACTAAGTTGTGTCCGACTCTTTGGGACCTCAGGGACTGTAACCCACCAGGCTCCTCTGTCCATGGGATTCTCCAGGCAAGAACCTGGGTTTTCCAGGTTGCCATTTCCTTCTCCAGGGGATCTTTCTGATCCAGGGATCAAACTTGAGACTCCTGCTTGGCAGGCAGATTCCTTACCATGGAGCCACCAGGGTTGTCAGGGTAGATGCCCACTATACCAGGAGTTTGAGGTTCTACCCACATTACCTGAATTCATGAGTTGAAGTAACATCAGTAGAAGTCACCCTGCCCTTAAACTACAGAACATGTATACTCAGTGGGGATTCCTGCCTGACTCAAAAAGCCTTCTCATCTCACACACTGAACCTACACGCTCTTATAAAACTCCCTCAAATCAAAGTGAAAGACAGGGCCTGACTTCTCGTGGGGAACTCCTGAAGGTGGCGTGTTTCAGAGGCGACAGCTGTCTACCTGGTGAGCTCAGGAGGATTGTCTCACAGGACGTGCCGAGGGCGTTGTAGGCACAGCACTTCACCAGGAACCCTTGGACGGCCTCGCTCATGTTCAGCGTGCTGCTCGATATCCACTGTCCGAACACCTTCCTGTTGGCCTTTTTATTCCAGATACCTTCTGTGATTTCTTCTGTGCAGCTGAAAAGAAATGGCAGAGAAGTCAGAGGGGCGTGGCTGTCATCAGACAGGAAGTGAGGGTTTCTCTAACGGTGTTTGTAAGAGACACATCTATTATAGGTTATCGGAAACAATCTATGATCATTGAGAATTATGGTCGACTAGGAAGGTCAGCATTTGAAATGCTTCAGCGGTTTTTCTTAAACTGAATTCACGAGAAAGTGTCAGCACGTCCTGTTCTTCTAACACAAGAGAAGCCAAGGTCCTCATTACTTGGGGGACTTGTCTGAGCACTTCTTCCAGGTCCAAGATGGTATCGGGTACCCATCAGAGGAGCAAGAAGCCTGACTTGCAGATGCCTCCGCCAGCACTTGAGGTTTCCCTGTAGAAAAGAACAGGAAAAACAAGTTCGTGGAATAATGCACTTTTCAGAGAGTTTCAAAGTCAGGTTTATATAGGCTGCCCATGCACTGTAAACAGCTGTGCTTCTTGGAGGGTGTCTCAGGCAGGACTCAAAGAGGGGGGTCCTTTCCCCTTGTCATGTCACCTTCGGTGCAGGCAGCCCTACCACCTCTCTAGGGAGCACCCCTTGTCCATCACTAGATCCTTTCTGGAGAGAACACAGATGTAGACTATCTACCTGCTGCTTCTGCTGCTGCTAAGTTGCTTCAGTCATGTCCGACTCTGCACGACCCCATAGACGGCAGCCCACTAGGCTCCCCCATCCCTGGGATTCTCCAGGCAAGATCACTGGAGTGGGTTGCCATTTCCCTCTCCAATGTATGAAAGTGAAAAGTGAAAGAGAAGTCACTCAGTCGTGTCCGACTCTTAGCGACCCCATGGACTGCAGCCTACCAGGCTCCTCCATCCATGGGATTTTCCAGACAAGAGTACTGGAGTAGGGTGCCATTGCCTTCTCCGCTATCCACCTGCTCACCCTAAAATGAGTCTTAGCTTCAGGAGAAGCATCTGCAGAAAAAGTCCAACAAAAGGTACTCTCTCCTCTTTTCATAGACCAAAGACACAAAAATTATTAAAAGAACTAAATGGCAGGTAGTATGACTTTTGGCCTTTTCTTAACACTATCTTTCAAAGTACTAAAACCAATAAAGTGACACAGTAAAGCCCCTTCAGAGAGGACATGGACTCAGCATCTTAAAAGGATGAGGCCAGAAAGAGGTCTGTGTATCAACAGAGCCAGGAGGTGTGAAAGTACAATTTCAGAACACTTCCACAGGTGAAAACAGTTTCATCACACTCTTTCCCTAAGCCATTGCTTAGCTCTTTCTGGTCCGAGTTAATACATCATTAAGGAGTCACAAGAGTGAAATAAAATTTCTTGACTACTTCACTTCTGTTTTTTTTTAAATTTCAATTTATTTATTTTTAACTGGAGGATAATTGCTTCACAATATTACATTGGTTTCTGCCATACATCAACATGAATCAGCCGTAGGTATATGTACATCCCCTCCCTCTTGAACCTCCTCAAACCCCCCATCCCGTGGCATCCCTGTAGGTTGTCACAGAGCCCCAGTTTGAGCTCCCTGCTTTATATAGCAAATTCCCCTGGCTGTCTAATTTAATATGGTAATACATGTCTCCATACTACTCTCTCCATTCATCCCACCCTCTTCACTTACTTCTTATATTCAGTGTGAACTCTTTTGTGAACTGGGCGTCATCATTTTCTGCATGGAAGATATACTGCCCTGGCTGGTGTTTGTGGTTGCAAAACTTCGATATGCTGTTGGAAAAGAGTTAAAGACAGACTTAGCCAGATTCTTAGAGGAGATGCTGAAATGAGTGATGGTGTGCTTAGGAAGAGTCTCCCTGGAGACACTTCAGTCTCTCCAGCTCAGTGGATAGGAGGTGTCTTCACTTGCCACTCAAAGTGTGGTCCACAAACAGGCAGCATCAGCCTCAATATTATCTGGGAATTTGTTAGAAATACACCCCCCACCACCTACTGACTGAGAGTCTGCATTTTAAGATAATTTCCTTGTGATTCACATGTACATTAAAGGTTGAGAAGCACTGATCCAGGCTGGGGTTCCTAAGAGAGACAAGAAGGTTCCAGCCACTATGGTTACATCCATTCCAGACTAGTCTGACTTCCCAGAAACATGGGAAAACCTTGGTGGGTGGCAGAGCCCATGACCACCCCCCCCAACTTCCTGAAAGGACAGCTCTCTGATGTTGGTCCAAGGCAGGACCTATGACCAGCCCTTGACTCCCATAGCAATTAACAGCAACAAGGGCTCAAATTCACTGAGTTTGTCCAGAAATCTCTGGATGGTCTCAGCAGGCTCTAGTATTTACTTGGAGTGATCATCCATCATACCTACCAGGTATCTGGTACTGGGAATTACCCATCATACCTACCAGGTACCTCGTACAGGGGACCAAGTGGGGCCACCTGATCAGGAACCCTGGAAAACAACCTAATTATTTAGACCTGATGGAGAAAGCAGGGAGGGGATGCTGTGGACTCCTAAGCAGGAGAGGAAAGTTATGAACAGTATTTCAGTTTAGAGTGAAATGCAGCAGGAAAGTGTATGGGAGGGAAGTCTGGAAGTAGTTGTTCAAGTAACCCAGCAAGTCCTTCATTCATTCACGGATTTACCCATTCATTCTCCCATCAATGGCATAGGCTGTTTGTGGGAGGAATTTGGAATACAACAGTCAGTCAGAAAAATCAGGTTTCTGTTCTTACAGAACGTAGAGTTTGAAGGCAGACAAGTAATATGCAGCTACGGTACAATGTGGGAAGTCGTAGGAGAGGAGAAGTAAAAGATCAGATTTGAGAGCTCAGAGTGTGAAAAGATGAGTGTTGTCGAAGGCAGGGAAAACAGGGAGGCACCAGAAACAGCAAACCCAAGAGGCACCAGGACCACGAGATGCAGCAGGCGCTGGACCAGATGTGAAGATGAAGGAGAGAACAGAATCCCAGCTGATATCCTGAGTCGAACCACCTACCTAGCAACCGACAGAGCAGCTTCTGAGTACTAGTTTACCTGACACCAATGTTCTGCAACCTTAACTTGGAAGCGCAAAGGTAATTCTGGCCATGGACAGTGATGGGAGATTCCATTTCCCACCAAGTGAGCATCTAACAAACTTTTTGTTTGCCTCGTTAATAAGCAGGCTGAAGAGGCAGAAAGGGGACTTTCTTATCTTGACCTGTTTCTGGACAACGAGAAGAAAATGGCTACTGCAGCGGAAAATCACAGAAAGATAGAGGGAAAGCCAAATTATAACTTTAGGGGGAAAAGTAAGCAACACCACGTGCGACTCCCAGACTTTACGAAGGCAGGGTTTAAGCGGTCTGAGAAGAGAAAGATGTGAGCTTCCACGAGGGAAAATGTAATTCCCACTGGACGATAGCCAAAGACTCTGAAAAGGAACAAGAGATTAAAAATGAAGCCAGTCTGGCTGGCCAGGTACCATGCTAAAAGCATCATTCAATTTGATAAAGAAATGACCAATACAACAATTGATAATTGCGTAGACCAAAGCAATCTGGTTTGTCTTTTTTTTCTTTTTAAGTGGAGACTGCATTGTTTTTAATTTTTTTCAGCTGCACCACCGGTATGTGGGATCCTAGTTCCCCGACCAGGGATCGAACATTGGAAGAGCAGAGTCTTAACCACTGGACTACCAGGGAAGTCCCAGAAATCTTTTTTTGAATGGTTTCCCTCCTAAGTCTCTTGCGCTGTCTGAATGAAGCCTGACTTGCCATGGATAGATGAGATAGTATCTGAAACGTTCTCTCTCTTCAGATATGTATCTGAAACTGGACATAGAAACAGCCCAGACAACAAAGTTGAATATTTAGGTTCTCCTCCACCGCTTGTCCGCTTGTCCTATTTATGGCAGTTGACCCCTGCAAGGGCAACGACTGCAGTGCTGACCCTCCCCTGGAAACTCCAGGAGGACTAACCAGTTAGTACCAGGGAGTTTCAAAACTTCCTCTTTCCCTGGGACTTTTCTGAAAACGGCCAGCAGGCAGGAGATGGGAGATCAGGAAACGAGTTCACGGTGAAACACCTTTGGTGACTAAGATGTATTCTCAGTACAAATGAAAAGGGATTTCTCCTCTGTTACAAGCAAAATGCAGGTGATTTTCAGTTTTCATTTAGCGGCCAGAGGAGAGGAGTTGAGAAGGCACAGGTCTTTACGGCAGGGCAGGAAGTAATTTCGCTAGAAAGAAGGCTTTGTTCAAAGAGCAAGGGATGATGAAAGACAAACCGGAGGACAGGGAATAATAAACTGCAGGTTGGGGAAGCTGAGAGCTTCTGAAAGTGGACAGTCGGGGGCTGGCAAGACCAAGGGACTCCACGTGGCCCCATCAGGAGACCCTGCCCACTCAGATGGCTGGGTGTAGAGCGGGCACAGTCCACTGAAGTTGAACCCGGTCCGCACACATTTCTGTCCAGGGTCAGACACAGGGGCGGGAGAGCTGCTGCTGATTTTATTTCACTCTACATAATACTAAGCTGACTTTTATTTTATTTCAGGGCAGCCCAGAATCCTGGGGGAATATAATCATTAAAAACTCAATAGTGTTTTGAGTGTTTAAAAACTCATTAAAAACTTTTCTGGCAGTCCAGTGGTGAAAACTCCAATTTTCACCAAAAACTTCCAATGCAGGGGGCATGGGTTCGATCCCTGGATGGGGAACCTAAGATGACACATGCCTTGAGGCCAAAATAAATAAAAGAAAGATTTCAAAACATGTTAAATCAAGAAAAATCCCCAATAGTGAAGCATGGCACATTTCAAAAGGAGGCACACTTTTATTTCTAAGTAAGCAAAGCGCACACCTGGATGTTTGTTCTCTTACACACTGGGTGTGAGAATCTTGAACATTTGAAACGAGCTAGTGTCCAGAGGCAGTACCAGAGTGATGGTTACAAACACAGGCTTTGACTCTGCTATCACTCGGGCTTCTCTGGTGGCTCAGTCAGTAAAGGGTCTGCCTGTAAAGCGGGAGACCCCAGGTTCCATCCCTGGGTCGGCAAGATCCTCTGGAGAAGGGAATGGCAACCCCACTCCAGGATTCTTGCCTGGAGAATCCCATGGACAGAGGAGCCTGGTGGGTACAGTCCATGGGGTCACAAAGAATCAAGCATGACTGAGTGACTAATGCACACCGCTATCATCCAGTGGTGTGACCTTGGACAAGTCACTGAACTTCTCTGTTCTGGTTTCCTTATCTGCAAAATGAAGATAGTATCTACCTTATACGGTTGTTAGAGTAGTTTTTGTTAAATTTTTACTAAAGCAGTTTTGCATAAACTGCTTATAATAGTGCTTAGTTGTTCAGTTGCTAAGTCATGTCCGACTCTTTGCAACCCCATGGACTGTAGCCCACCGGCTCCTCTGTCCGTGGGATTTTCCAGGCAAGAATACTGGAGTGGATTGCCATTTCTTTCTCCAATAATTGTGCCTAGCACATAGTAAACATGATAAACATGTTAGATCATCATTACTATGAGGCTTATTAAGTCTGGGAATCATTTTGAATAAAAAAGACATTTAGAAGCTTTACTCTGGGTTATACCTTGTGAGGTATAAAGACAAGGTATAACCATTAAAACAAAGACGCAAAGAAAAAAAAACTTAAGTGAACGCCCATAAAGGAATTAGTCAAAATAAAATCTTCTGAAAAGTGAAATACCATGTAGCCATAAAAGTGATCATGTATATAATAATACACTTATTAACATAGCAAGAGATGATATTTTAAAGGGAAAAATTGAGTGACAAATGGCACAATTAATTTCATGTTTATACAAAGACCTATACTTCTGTTTCTATCATGTCAGTTACACAGACAAAGTCTGAAATATAAACACCGGTGGTGGAATTGTGGGTGTTATATCTTTTTTCTTTTTAAGGCAATTTCCGAAAATAAGAGTGAATGAAAGGGATTGACTTTGCCCTAGGTCTAGAGTAAGTAACATAACCTGTTTCCATATTTTATAAAGTGGGATGATGAGGATCAAATGAGATGATCTGTATAAAGGACTTTGCACACTAGCACATCTCAAGGGCTCAAAGAAGTTTCTTTTGTTCTCAGTGAGGCTTCATGACCTGATTAATACCTTACAACTGAGGGGGCAGGATTTGGTTGGAAATTCCCACTGTTCGCTGCAAGCAAACATCCTCCCCTCGTTTTTGTTACACTCAGGACTCATCTCCTTCAGGGAACCAAACAGTTCAAAGAAGCTCAGTGCAATCCTGCAATCACATATCACTTATTGACTTGAGAGCTGGCTTTTCTGTTTGTCCTGAGAAGGACCATGGCTCATCACCCAGAACCCACACTCCACCACACCACTGGTACCAGGAAGCGCTCTGTGAATGCCTGTTGTGGGCAGAACTCAGACTGGTAGAGTTGGAAAATTATATATTTCAGGAAAAAAGAAAATACAGAAATCTGACATGCCTAAGGAAAGTCTCTCAGAAGAGACTATTTAAATAATTATAACATCCTAATAAGTTGTTTTGTGTGTGTGTGTGTGTGTGTGTGTATGTGTGTGTGTGTGTATTTAACCATGAAATTAGGAAAAGCTAAGGCAGATTTGTTTACAAGTCTACAGAGATACGAAATTAAACAAACGAACAGATGAAATATCCTAGAATCTTTTCCCAAGACCTGGTTATCAGGGCTGCTGGAAAGTTACATAAAATGTAAACATCAAGGCAAACCCTAATAAACTCTGGGCAATATTTGAGGAAGTAAATTGGAGAAACGAAGCTGTGAAGGTGGGGGAAGCTGCTAGATTTCTGGCACACACACGACCACACCAAAGCTTTTTCAGGAGTACTGTTATTACGAGACCTTTCAGTTACACAGAAAAACTAGTGGCACTTTGCTTCTAAAGTCTTCTCCTGCCACATGATGAAAGTTCTGTACTTCATCAACAAAATTCAATTTGACTAAATAGTTGAAACTGAGTGGTGGGTAAAGGATGCTTACTGTACTACTCCCTGAGTTCATTAGTAAATTGGGAATTTTTTATAATAAAAAATGGAAAAGAATTCAGAATTTAGTCTGCATTGCCAATTACAACATAGAGCCTCGTGCAGAGAGCAGAAGACATTGAGAGCCCTTGTGCTCAATTTTTTTGGTCACTCATCTTTTATTCAATATTTTGAGTGTCTTTTTCATGATGAAGGAGGCTCTATCTCACCTGGCATTGTGAATCAAGTGGGCCATCACACTCACTGCATCATTTTCATCAATTAATACTGTAGCTCTTCAAGAACTTTTTAAATAAAATGAACACTGAGTGTTAGTTGTTGTGATGAGTGTGCACTTTGAGTTGATTTCTGGGAGGTGATGATGAATTCATTCATTTACTAAATAGCTGTTGACTATTTACGAAATAGCTGTTGCCTTGTACAATAGCACAAGGCACTGTACAACGCCTTTCTAAAAAGACAGAAAAATGACAGTGCCTATCCCCATAGTGGGATTCAACACACTAGAAGCTAACTGTATCACCCGGTAACTAGGGGTGAGAGGTACACATCGCTATAGGCGTCAGGATCTTCCCTAATTTATCCATTTAGCTGCCTCTTGAAGATAACTACTTGGGGTCAGGGGTTCAGGTTGTAACCGTGGAATGAAACCAGATTGGCCCAAGGCCCATATATACCAGAGACACGGTCCTCTAATCGGTGAGTCTGTCAAATCTTAAGAATGGTGCCAGGTGTCACCAGCACAGATAGCAACGACCTCCCAGGTGACCGCTGGCACTTAAATGTGCCTGCATAACTTGAGGGGGTTGGGGGGGGACATCACCTTGTTCACGCTTATAGCCCCTGATGGCAGTGAGCCCACTGAGAATGTATTAGAGGAATATCTGTTGAACTAAATTGAGCTGATCATCTATCTCTTCGAATCAATTTTGCAAGAGAATCCTATAGAACTAAGAGCTTCTCTGACACTGGGTGACAACAGAAAGAACAGGGAAAGGGACAGCATGGACAGCCTAAACTCAAGTAGTCAACTCAACTAGCAGGAGAAGGACTGACCCCCTACCTTCTACTTTCAAAAGCTTGATGGTTCAGCATAAGGGCTTATGACAATGGGGTGATGCCTCCCTCCAAGGCAGTGGCTCTCAACCACAGGAACTTTTTCTCACCAGAGGACATCCAGCAATGTCTGCAGATATTTTAGGTTGTCACAAGTGGGGTTAGTGGTGCTAGTGACATCCCTGGGGTGGAGACCAGGGACTCGGCAGAGTATTCTACCACACATAGGAAAGACCCACCCCCTACCACACCCAGCACCCTGAGTGGAGAACTACCCAGCCCAGGATGTCAACAGTCTGTTGTTGAGTAGCCATGAGTTAGGGGACTGTGAGTCCATCCAAAGACTGCCTTCTTAGTTACTTTAAAAATGAATGCTTTGAACGTTAGGAGGTTTGGGCAAGAGAGGATAGACGGTTCCATGCAAACTCTGCATTATAGAGTGCTTTTTAAAACACACACAAGGGACTTCCCTGGTGGTCCAGTGGCTAAAACTCCACACTCCCAATGCAGGTGTCCTGGGTTCAATCCCTGATCATGGAAATAGATTCCACATGCCTCAACTAACACCTGGCACAGCTGATTAAATAAATAAGTAAAATAAATATTTTAAAAATTAACTGACTTCTAAACTAAAAGGTTTTTTTTAAAGATAAAAAAACAAACAAAGATCAGCTACAAATCACTTTGGGGTATAGAACAGCATGTCATCAGGAAACAGAGAAGAATCAAGATGAAAAGAGCCTGAATTTCCCTGGTGGTCTAGTGGTTAAGAATTCGCCTGCCAATGAAGGGGACGTGGGTTCAATCCCTGGTCTGGGAAAGATTCCACATGCCTTGGGGCAACTGATCCGGCAGGGCCTAGAGCCCACAGCTCTTCAACAAGAGATGCCACCTCAATAGCAAGCCTGAGCACCACTGCCAACAGTAGCCACCATTCTCTGCGACTAGAGAAAGCCCAAGCACAGCAACAAAGACCCAGCATAGTCAAAATTAAATAAATAAAACATTTTTTTTGAAAGATGAAAAGAGCTTAACTCTGACTCGGCTCCTAGACCTGTGCCATCCAACAGGAATATAATGCAAGCCACATGCATAATTTTAAAGTTTCCAGTTAGCTACCTAAAAAAGTGAAAAGGAGTAAACAGTAATGATAGATTTATCGAACTTAACATATCTAAAATACTATTATCTCAACATATAATCAAGATAAAAATTATCGAGATTATTTTACATCCTATTTCTCATACTAAGTCCTAAACACCTGGTGTGCATGTTACAACCACACTGCATATCCACTGGGACCAGTCAAATGTCAAGCTCTCAACAGCCAGTGTGGCTGGCGGATTGTACTGCACAGCCCAGGGCCAGAGCTGTGGCAGGAATCACCAGAGTTCCTCATTAAACACATAGACTCTGGATGCAATATGCCTCCAAGATTACTCAAGTGTAGCTATTAAAGAGCAAAGGTAACAGGTGCACCCCAGAGAACCAACTCCTGACCATAGTTTCTTTTGTGACTGAACTTTCAGCATCTAAACTCAACAGCCAGTGACTAGCAAAGGAGATTAATCCAAGCCCTGACCTGGCACCTTGAAACAACGTTCAGCTGTGTTCCACGTGTCCTGCAAGTCAGCTGTAATGTCAAGAAAAATATATTTTGATGGTGAAAACCACAGCAGAATCAGTATATTGTGATAAAAATTGGAGCAAGAAGAAACTATGCAATATTCTTTTAAAAAATGTAGCCTTGGGGCATTGTGCCCCAATATTGGTTCATTGTGTCTGAAACGTGAGCAAGGAATCCACGTTTTTAATAACCACCTAGATAATTCCTATTCGGTTGATTTATGAACGCATGATGAGAATCAGTGGTTTACCATAAACCCATCGACTCGCTTTAAGACATGACAGGTGCCTCTCAGTTCATAGTCTATCCTGAAACCATTGTTACCAGGGATTAGCTTTAAGAGATAAGAAGCATCAGAGCCATAGGATATACAAGGAGGAGCTGTTTTTTTGAGGGAGAAAGAGATAAATTCAGAGTTTGGGATTAATATATACCCACTACTATATGTAAAATAGGTTGACAACAGGACCTACTGTATAACACAGGGAACAGCACTCAATATCTTGTAATAATCTATAATGGGAAAGAAGCTGAAAAAGAATACATATGTACGTATAAGAGGCTTCCCTGGTGGCTTCCCAGTGGTAAAGGATCCACCTGCTAATGAAGGAGACTCAGGTTCAGTCCCTGGGTTGGGAAGATCCCCTGGAGAAGGAAATGGCAACCCACTCTAGTATTCTTGCCTGGAGAATCCCATGGCCAGAGGAGCTTGGCGGGTTATAGTCTATAGGGTTGTAAAAGACTCAGACATGACTTAGCGACTACACAACAACAAAAAATATGTATATAAATGAATCACTGTGCTGTACACCTGAAACTAACATAACATTGCAAATTAACTATCCTTCAACTTTAAAAATATGTTGATTTTTATTTTCCAAAGAAGGACTGAAGAATTTCTCCCATAAGAGAAACGTGAGTGTGGTTGGACAAACCGCCAGGAAAATGAGATTTTTCCTTCAGTATTTATCCTTCGGCTATGTCTGTGTTTGTTTTTTGAAAACTCAAATCAATATACCTATAGGTAGTGTTTTCTGTTTTTCAGGGGTTTTACTTCCTCAGTCATCTGCCAAGGGGCTGAGAGAGACTTCAGGTACCAGTAGCACACACCCTCAAATAGGAAGTAACTATCGGGTGACTCAGACAATGCTGGACTCAAACTGATAATGATTCTTTCTGTTTTTTGTGAGTAGGTTACACTCTCTGAACTGATTAACAAGCTGTCCTTGTGCCCTCAAGTCTGCTGCTTGCTTCCTCGTCTTCCATATCAACATGATGGCACATTAACTCAAGGGTCTGGCCAAGAATGATGATGCCTCCTGGACTCACCTGTACCCATCCTCCAGGCCACTTTGCTCACAAGGAAATGACTTTCGAGAGAAGGTCCACGTACATCTGATTTGTGGGTATGCTTTAAACCTGACAGAAAAACAAAACTCTTCATACTGGTCAATTTCATAATCTTCACTTGATTTGGAAACGTTTATAAATCCCTTTTCTGTAAAAAAAAAAAAAAGAAGAAGAAGGCATTTCTAAATTAGATAATGAGATTCATATGGAAATATATTGAGAAGATAAATTTTTATTCATCAGTTTTATGCAAGAAAACTGAGATTTGACAGCCCAACAAGAAACACATGCGTCCTGTCCTCAGTTAGAAGCCTGAGCATATCTCCTTCTGATTCCTCTCAGAACTAGATGTGAATAATTGATGCTCTTTCCAGAGAAATGTATAAAACATCTATTGATTTTGCATACAACTTTAAGGAGTTGGAGGACTCCTCTAGCCTGGTGAATCAAGGACACAGAGGGACCCACCGGCAATCCCTCAGTCAGAACGGCCTCCTCATGACTTATCCCACATAAAATAATCTCAGGGCACAAATAAAAGAACAGTCTAGCCAGTGATACACACAAGGTTTCCATGGGGAATACTTCCTTGCTAGTTTGATAAGAGAATCTCTTTATTTCTCAGCATTTTCAAAGTAGACGGCTAAAGGCTGCCACCTACTCTGAGATCACTTTTTAAAAAAAAAAATTTATTGGAGTCTCTGAGATTACTTAGAGCAGGGTTATTGTCAGATCCTACACGGCCCACCCAAATTTCCATTTCCTTAGGCTCAGTGGTAAAGAATCCACCTGCCAATGCAGGAGACACGGGTTCCATCCCTGGGTCAGGAATATCCCCTGGAAAAGGAAGTGGCTGCCCACTCCAGTATTCTTGCCTGGAGAATCCCAGGGACAGAAGAGCCTGGCAGACTACAATCCGTGGGGCCCCAAAAGAGTCGGACACAACCGCATGACTAGATGACAAGCGTTTGTTGGGTTTTCTCAGCCACTTCTCTCTGCCCTTGAGGGGCAGTTCTCAGGTAGTTCTTAGAACAAGTGCTTATTAATCGTGCATTCTACGCCTGGCTCTCTGCCACGTCTGGGACTACAAGGATAGAAGGGATTATTCCTGTCCTTGGGAACCTTCCAGCCTATTGGAAGACAAAAATTCACAGAGGGTCACATTACAGTGCGATGAGTGCAAAAACGGTGGCATTCAAGCGGGCTCAGGCTCGGTTTAACCAGAAAAGGAAGGGAGGAGACAGCTTGTACTGATTTCACAAAGCTATCCTAATCCAATTTCTCTCTCAACTTTTTGATACTAACCTTATACTGAAAGCAGAATTTGCAGCACCTACCTTACACTCCACACTAAAACAACTAAAACCACGAGTACAGATTATGTGCGCAGCTGCATTACCTAGGATGGTGACCAAAGCTGATTTACTGGGATGCTCTGAAGAGGAACAAGTGTAATAGCCAGTGTCGTTTCTTCCCACTGATGATACAAAAGCAAACAGAATCCGTATCATAGTTCTGTTTGTGGAATAGGTACTCATCTCAAAGTAGCTGCCCTAGATTTTAATATAAAACAGAGTTTGAGTGGAGTGATTTCCACCTGGATTCTTGGTTCATTTTTCTGCATTTCAGAATACAAGCTCATCCTCTCACCTCTTCCAGTGCTTTATTCTCTAATTCCCAGCTGAGCCCGAATCCGTGGTTCACATGAATGGCTTTGCACCTTATCCATAAGGGTTCCCCTACTTTAAGAAATAATTGTGGTGGTGTGGTCTGAGGACTCTGGTTTAGATCTAGAAGATGAAAAAATCCCGGGTAAGAAAAAAGTGATTTCCCCCCCTGCACCACACAATATAATCCTGAACATTCTGCAGAACAAAGGTTTCAATGGTATCTCAGGGCTTCCCTGGGGCTCAGTGGTAAAGAATCTGCCTGATACACAGGTTCCATCCCTGGTCCAGGAAGATCCCACATGCTGTGGAGCATGTGTCCATGGGTCACAACTACTGAGCTTCTGCTCTAGAGCCTGGGAGCGGCAACTACTGAGCCCGCGGACAGCAGCTACTGAAACCCGCACGCCCTAGAGCCTGTGCTACATAACAAGAGAAGCTATCACAGTGAGAGGTCCGTGCCCCACAACTAGAGAGTAGCCCCCATTTTGCCGCAACTAGAGAAAAGCCTGTGCACCAGCAAAGACCCAGCACAGCCAAAAATAAAATTAATTAATTAATTAAAAAATTTAATGGCATCTTAAATGTTACCAACTGTCCCAAAATAAAAGGATCTTTTAGAGATTAAGTAGTCTCTTATGAAGAAATGAGCCCAGAAAGAATCCATAATATCACACTGAAAATGACCTGAAGGAATTATAGCATTTTTGAAATCAAGTGGGGACCTAAGGGGTGATGATTAGTCCCAGACTGTCTCCAAGGAACAGTCACAGAAAACAGAAGGACACGATATGATGGTCTTACCTATAGTGAAGAGCTTGGTACATTCCCTGCCCAGCTCATTTCTTGCACAGCATCTGATATCTGTTCCAAATAACTCATGGAGGACGCTCTCCTCCTTCGTGATGACAGCTGGACTCTCTCCTTTGCAGCTGCAATTAAAAAAGAAATGTCAATTGACTAAACACCTTTTAAAATGACAAGGGAGTATTCAGGAGAAGAACCAGATAAAAGGTTGTAGAGTTTAAGAGCCTGATAAGAAAATAAAGATAGGAGCAGGTCACAAGGCAAACCAATTCATACTGATGGTGCCCACACCAACCACGGAGTTCTTAAGGGAACTAGTTAGTTATTCATCACCTCACCTAACTAGAATAACGCTGGAGAGAATCACATAATAAAAGAGTTCAAAAGGTTTTGAGAAAAGTATGGATACTAAAGGGGAAAGGTGGGGAGGAAGGAACTGGGAGATCGGGTTGACGTATATTATATACACTATTGATAGTATGTATAAAATAGAAAGCAGCCTGTGTAAAATAGGTAACAGTAGGTATAAAACAGATAACTAATGAGAACATGGTGGCTCAGAGGCAAAGAATCCTCCTGAAAATGCAGGAGACACGGTTCAGTCTCTGGCTCGGGAAGATCCCTTGGAGAAAGGAATGGCGACCCACTCCAGTGTTCTTGCCCGGAGAATCCCATGGACAGAGCAGCCTGGCGGGCTACAGCCCATGGGGTCCCAAAAGAGTTGAACACAACTTAGTGACTAAACAACAACAAATGAGAACATCTTGTACAGCTCAGGGAACTCTGCTTAACGCTCTGAGGGGACCTGGACGGTGAGAAAATCCAAAGGTGAGGGGGTACTTGTGCATGTCTGTCAGATGCATTTTGCTGCGCACTAGAAACTAACGCAACACGGTAAAGCAACTATACTACAATAAAAATCCATCAAAAGAAGATTTTGTGTCTGGTGACCTCTTGGTTGTTGCTAAACGGAGAAAACGAATGGAAGAATTGAGAAAAGACAGAAAGCGGGAGGGGGGTGGGTAGAAAATGGAGAAAAGGAAAAGCACAATCAGCTTTCAATACAGCAGCGAAGTGTAGGCATCTTTGAAGCTCTGAAGAGGACAAGCAGTGACAGGGAGAGAGGCCAGGGTTGCAAAAGTGCCCAGGGACCCCACAGCCCACAGAGGAGAGGGTGGTGTCACCTGAGAGGAGCCAGCCACACCTGGGGACTCGGGCTTCCCCAGTGGCTCAGTGCTAAAGAATCTGCCTGCAGTGCAGGAGACTCAGGTTTGATAAAATCCCCTGGAGGGCACGGGAACCCACTCCAGTATCCTTGCCTGGAGAATCCTCATGGACAGAGGAGCCTGGTGGGCTACAGTCCATGGGGTCGCACAGAGTCATGACTGAAGCAACTTAGCACACACACTCGGGGGACCTGAGGGACTTCTCTCTGCCCTCTCCCACCTCCCTAACTATCACCTTTCCCAAAGTAGGTACAGCTTTTGGAATAGTCACAGCTTTCTGGGCTATATACAGCTTCTGTGTATAGTCAGTTCTCTCCTCTTTACCATTTTAGTCAAATATATTCTTTGTTTATGCATTATTCCTTGCATTTTAAAAATGACAACAATAATTCTTTTAGAATTACAATAATATATATATATATATATTTTTTGCCAAGTGGTAAGGGAAATCTTAGTCCCCTGACCAGGATGGAACCTGAGTCTCTGCATTGGACGATCAGAGTTTAAACTACTGGACTGTCAGGGAAGTCCCCATAATTAATCTTTAAGACAACAATAATTGTTTATTGTAGAAATTTTGGAAAATCCAAAAAAACCCAAAGAAAAGAATTTTAATTTGCCCGTATTCCTACCACCATGAGATGACAACTGTTACTATTTTGCTGTGTGTAGCTTTCTAATCTTTTTCTTCTCTGTTCACACATTACATTTATATCTATAGGTAATCCCTTTTTCCTTCAAAATGTGGGATCCCAGTTTTATCATTTGGAAACCTGATTTTTTTTTTCTCCTTCTCTTTAGTCCCATTTTTCAATTAAAGTTGTTTAGTACATTTTAATTAGTTCAAACAGCATGAATCCTTACTTTGTGAACACTTAGGTATAACACATTTATAAGGTATTTACTAGCTACCACGCATTGTTCTGTGCATTTCACGTGTACCAATTCATTTCCTCATCAGAGCAATCGTATAAGGTACAGACCACTACCAGCCCCATGCTTCTAATGAGGTGGGAAGGAGTTAAGTAACTCATTCAAGGCCACAGGTATAAGCACAGAAGGGTTCAGACCCAGGCAGATTCTACATCTTCAAACAATCATATCTGCTCTTCCAGAATACATGAATAAACACAAATTAAACATTCATTCACAGGGGATTTTTTTTTTACCTATAGGGGATTCTACACTAAAACCTGGACCTGGGACTTCCCTGGGGGCCCAGTGACTAAGACTCCATGCATCCAATGCAGGAGGCCAGGGATCCATTCCTGGTCAGGGAACTCGATCTCGCATGCCGCAACTAAGACCCACTGCAGCCAAAAAAGATAAAATTAGAAAGCAAAAAATTTAAAAGTCTGGACTTTTTTTTTTTTAATTTAAACAACCATTTATGACTTTATTTATTTGGCTGTGCTGGATCTGTGCTGCTGTGTGGGCTTTCTCCGAAGTTGTGGTGACTGAGGGCTACTCTCTAGTTGGGGTACGCCAGCTTCTCATTGCGGTGGCTTCTCTTGTGGCGGAGCACGGGCTCTAGGGTGTGCGGGCTTGTCCGATGCTGCACACGGGCCCAGTAGTTGTGGCTCCCAAGCTCTAGAGCACAGGTTCAATATTGTGGCTCCTGGGCTTAGGTGCTTGATCAGGGATCGAATCCATTTCTTCCACGTTGGCAGATGGTTCTTTACTACTGAGCCACCAGGCAAGCCCTGGACCATTCTTTTCCCCCCAACAAACTGCTTGGAGAGTCAACAACCCCATAACTTAAAGGGCGTTTATTCATATCCTGTAATATGCAGGGAGGGTCCTATGGGTCAGTGACATGACAAATGGGGGGATCCAAAGGCCCCCTCACTAAGACACCTCCTACTTTCCCCCTGGGAAGTCCACACCAATCATGCTTTAAAAGGCCGTGTTTCTTGCTAACATGGTGATAACTTGTACATACAATATGATGTCAACTATATTAGAAAAAGACCGCAACAGTGAAGTCATAAGAGCCGTTCTCACATCATACCTGTCACTCTGTGAATCGCAGAACAGCCACTCCACCGTCGGTTCTGGAACACTCTCTGAGATGCAGACCAAGGCGTCCTGATTTTCCATTTTTCTAAAGTAAGGTTTTCTTAATGTGTAAAGCAGTGTATCTAAAGCATTATAAATTATTCATGTTTTAATATGAAAAATGTTTCATATGAAAAACACTAAAAAAAACCCTGTCTTAGTCTCCTCAAAAGAATTCTACATCAAGAAAAGTTAATCTATACTATAGCAGTATCTTCCACTCCACTCCAAACATATACAATAACATAGCTCCTCCTCACCAATATATTCAATTCAACTCAGGCTGAAATGCTGACTGGCATTTATTCTCTTAGCTAATGTCTTTGGCTATTTCATGAATCCAAAGACAACTAAAGTTCAGTGGAGGGAAGACAGGTAAAAACACAAATATCAATATACACGGGAAGAAGAAGAGCAGAAATAACATAAAGTTTATAACACATACTTATCTAGTTTTGAGGCTCAGCTTTCTGCCCACATGGAGAAGGGAACTGCAACCCACTCCAGTATTCTTGCCTGGAGAATCCCCATGGACAGAGGAACCTGGTGGGCTACAGTCCATGGGGTCGCAAAGAGTCGGACAAGACTGAGCAACTAACACTTTCTGCCCACAATTTTATCTAGAACTAGGAAGAATTATAGTCGAACAGAGATAGAATTGAAACAGAATTAAGAGGTTTATTTTAGCCTCTTATTCACATTGAACCTCCTTTCCCCTCCCCACGGTGCTTATCATATCAACTTTACTTCTGCTTGGAACCCTTAGTGACAGGAGTTCATGACTTCCCAGAGTAGATCCTTCCAGTTTGGAACCTTATTTTTTTTTAACATTCAGTTCAGTTCAGTCGCTCAGTCATGTCTGACTCTGCGGCCCCATGAACCGCAGCATGCCAGGCCTCCTCGTCCATCACCAACTCCCTGAGTCCACCCAAACCCATGTCCATCAAGTTGGTGATGCCATCCAGCCATCTCATCTTCTGTCATCCCCTTCTCCTCCTGCCCTCAATCTTTCCCAGCATCAGGGTCTTTTCAAATGAGTCAGCTCTTCACATCAGGTGGCCAAAGTATTGCAGTTTCAGCTTCAACATCAGTCCTTCCAATAAATATTCAGGTCTGATCTCCTTTAGGATGGTCTGGTTGGATCTCCTTGCAGTCCAAGGCACTCTCAAGAGTCTTCTCCAACACCACAGTTCAAAAGCATCAATTCTTCGGTGCTCAGCTTTCTTTATAGTCCAACTCTCACATCCATACATGACCACTGGAAAAACCAAAGCTTTGACTAGATGGACCTTTGTTGGCAAAATAATATCTCTGCTTTTTAATATGTTGTCTAGGTTGGTTATAACTTTCCTTCCAAGAAGTAAGTGTATTTTAATTTCATGGCTGCAATCACCATCTGCAGTGATTTTGGAGCCCAGAAAAATAAAGTCAGTCACTGCTTCCACTGTTTCCCCATCCATTTGCCATGAAGTGATGGGACTGGATGCCTTGATCTTAGTTTTCTGAATGTTGAGCTTTAAGCCAACTTTTTCACTCTCCTCTTTCATGTTGCATCAAGAGGCTCTTTAGTTCCTCTTCACTTTCTATCATAAGGGTGGTGTCATCTGCATATCTGAAGTTATTGATATTTCTCCCCAAAATCTTGATTCCAGCTTGTGCTTCCTCCAGCCCAGAGTTTCTCATGATGTACTCTTCATATAAGTTAAATAAGCAGGGTGACAATATACAGCCTTGACCTACTCCTTTTCCTATTTGGAACCAGTCTGTTGTTCCATGTCCAGTTCTAACTGTTGCTTCCTGACCTGCATACAGGTTTCTCAAGAGGCAGGTCAGGTGGTCTGGTATTCCCATCTCTTTATTTGTTAAAGAAAAAATGCTAAATTTCAATCTTTTCCCTTATAATCAATTGTTTTAAAATACTATAATACTATAATATATATATACACCAAAGATATACAAAGAGTAAATTTTGAAGCATAACAAATAAAAATGAATATCCATGAGCCCATACTCTACTTAATAACTGGGATAATCATAAATACCTTTGAATCTACTTTTGTGTTTCTCTCCATGTCTCGACCCTAGGTTAACTTTATCCTGAATTTTGTGTTTGTCATTCTCATACTTTAAAAAATGTCTGTACCACATAGATGGGTGGTCCAAAATAATATATTGGTTTGTTTGCTTGTTTCTGGGTTTCAACATGTGCAATCACTCAATATGCAGTTTTTCACAATTTCAGTTATTCATCCAACCTTATTTTTAAGACTCATCCATGGTTTTGCATACATGTAGCCATGCTTAATTCAAAACTCTTGATGAAAGGGAAAGAGGAGAGTGAAAAAGTTGGCTTAAAACTCAACATTCAGAAAACTAAGATCATGGAATCTGGTCCCATCACTTCATGGCAAATGGATGGGGAAACAGTGGAAACAGTGACAGACTATTTTGGGGGGCTCCAAAATTACTGCAGATGGTGATTTCAGCCATGAAATTCAAAGATGTTTGCTCCTTGGAAGAAAAGTTATGACCAACCTAGACAGCATATTAAAAAGCAGAGACATTTACTTTGCCAACAAAGGTCTGTCTAGTCAAAGCTTTGGTTTTTCCAGTGGTCATGTATGTATGTGAGAGTTGGACTATAGAGAAAGCTGAGCACCAAAGAATTGATACTTTTGAACTGTGGTGTTGGAGAAGACTCTTGAGAGTGCCTTGGACTGCAAGGAGATCCAACCAATCCATCCTAAAGGAAATCAGTCCTTCCAATGAACACCCAGGACTGATT